>JAPYZK010003600.1:0-11641 GCA_030522785.1 Platygaster equestris
GTCGAGTACACAAGGCAGAGCCAAAGCTGGAGCTTTCGAAAATCTGTGTAACATGTAATAAAACGGGCCTGTTTGGGTCTGCAATGTTCCATAATCGTAAAAGAGAATCTGTGAATAAAAAGAAAGTTAAGTTACAAATCATCATTAGGACAATAACTAATAATAAAATGATTGTAAAAGTGCCAACATATTCCGAGTGATCGTAATTTTATGTATAACAAATGAAAATGTAATGTGTACTAAGATTAGAAATTTACATTTTGTTCTAATTAGTATTTTTTGTAAAATTCAAAAATTGAACAGTTTCATACAAATTGCAGCACGTTTCACATGTTAACTTCAATACAACATTCAAACTGCACAAATTTTTTCCTTCCTACAAGTTCCTATGTACCCACAATTTTGACAAAACCAAAAATAGGGTCAAAAAATGCCAAAAATACACTGTGCTTACTGT
Source organism: Platygaster equestris (assembly GCA_030522785.1). NCBI lineage: Eukaryota > Metazoa > Arthropoda > Insecta > Hymenoptera > Platygastridae > Platygaster > Platygaster equestris. The sequence continues at coordinate 458 of JAPYZK010003600.1, forward strand.
CCAATCTCCGTTACATTTTACACTTTTAATCACAGCCCTGTGCCATATGCCTTCGAATTTGCTGACGATGTGCAGCCCCTTTTTCAGGAATATTTGTGGAATCTTTTATTTTTCAGCATCTGGTCTCGAATAAAAGTATCTGAAAAAAATTATACATACAATAGTATTCATTAACGCGGACTTTACATATACCAAGAAATTAACATTTATTTTAATATGTACTCTATTTCCAGCATCAGTTTCTTAAATATTACGCTGTACTTCGTTAGTTCGATCCAGAAAAATGAAGGGTTGGAGATATTAACGATTGTCACCATTTCGTCGCCATGTTATTGCAATTCCGACGCCGATATTTGCCCAACCGTTTCTCCGTCATTCATTGTATAAGTGGGCTGGAATAACAATATAAAATCCTCATTACGAAATAATAAAAAATTATTGAGAATCGTTTTATTGATTCATTTTTTTTTTCATTACAAGACAGTAAATAGATTTTCAAACAATTTCTTATGCACGACTTTGATAGGTCCAATATTATTTAAAGAAAACTTATTTTCAATAATTTGCGAAAAATTATTGCATTTTGAGAAATTGGAAAAATGGTAAATGTTTACTTTAGTTCCTCCTCACTAAATGACGTTGAAAAAAAAATTTTTTTTTTAAATGGCCCCTTTCGATAGTTAGGTTAGGTGAAGTTAGGTTAGGTTAGGTTAGGTTAGATAAGGTTAGGTACCATACGTTTCGGAAAAAATATGAATAATCGTTTCAAATGATTATAAGCTCGATCTTTTTAGACTTACAAAATATTTTATCGGGTAAAAGAAAACTGATCACACTTGGTACGCGAAAGTATTAAAAAAACAAATTTTCTTAGGTTATAAGTAAAATAGTCGTGGATTCTATTTCATCTACCTCTGAATGATATTCTTAAGGGTCTACAATTAAAAATTCAGAGAGATCAAACTAAAAGTTTTCGGTCGAATTGTGAATAATTGTATAGATACTTGATGTACTCGTCAAGACAAGCACTGACGTGATTTTCAGGTTAGGTTTGGGTAGGTTAGGTTAGGTATCATACGTTCCGAGAAAAATATAAACAAACGTTTCATGTGATTATAAGCTCGATCTTTCCAGACATACAAAATATTTTATTGGTTGAAAGACAGTTTATCACACTTGGTACGCGCAGGTTTTGGAAAATCAAATTTTCTTAGGTTAAAAGTAAAATAGTCGTGAATTTTATTACATCTAGCTCTAAAGAATATTCTCTAAAGTCAACAATTGACAATTCAGACAGATGAAAGGCGAAGTTTTTATTTAAATTATAATTAATTGTACTGATAAGGTGTGTACTCGCTAAGACAAGCAGTGACGTCATTTTCAGGTTAGGTTAGGTACCATACGTTCCGAAAAATTTATGAATAATCGTTTTATATGATTATGAGTTGGATCTTTTGTGACTTACGAAATCTTTTATCGGGTAAAACACAACTCATCACACTTGGTACGCGAAGGTTTAGACAAATTCAATTTTCTTAGGTTATGAGTAGAATAGTCGTGGATTTGATTCCATCTTCCTCTAAATAATATTCTTAACAGTCATCAATCAAAAATTCAGACAGACGAAAGTAGAATTTTTATTCAAATTATTAATTATTGTACTGATAGAGTATGTACTCATTAAGACAACAAGGGACGTCATTTCCAGGTTGAGTTAAATAACATACGTCTCGGGAAAAATATAAATAATCGTTTTATATAATTACAAGCTCGATCTTTGCAGACTTGCAAAATATTTTATTGGGCAAAAGCCAACATATCACACTTCGTACACGAAGGTTTTAAGGAATCGAATTTTCTTAGGTTATGAGTAAAATAGTCGTGAATTTAATTTCATCTACCTCCGAATGATATTCTTTATAGTCAACAATCAAATATTCAGAGAAATGAAAGTTGAAGTTTTTATTTAAACCATGAATAATTGTACTGATAGAGTATGTACTCGTTAAGACAAAAAGTGAAGTCATTTTGAGGTTACGTTTGCTACCATACGTTTCGGAAAAAATATGAATAATTGTTCAAGATGATTATAAGATGATGTATTAAGACTTACAAGATATTTTGTCGGGTAAAAGACGAATCATTACATTTGGTACGCGCAGGTTTTGAAAAATCGAATTTTCTTAGGTTATGAGTAAAATAGTCGTGAATTTAATTCCATATACTGCTGAATAATATTCTCTACAGTCAACAATCAAATATTCAGAGAGATGATAGTTGAAGTATTTATTTAAATTATGAATAATTAAACTGATACAGTATGTACTCGTTGAGACAAGTACTGACGTCATTTTCAGGTTAGGTTTAGTTAGGTCAGGTTAGGTACCATACGTTTAAGAAAAGATATAAATTATCGTTTTATATAATCATAAGCTGGGTTATGTCATACTTACGGAATGTTTTATCGGTTAAAAGACAACTTATCACACTTGGTACGCAAAGGTTTTAAAAAATCCAATTTTCTTAGGTTATGAGTAGAATAGTCGTAAATTTAATTTCATCTACCGCTAAATAATATTCTCAAGAGTCATTTATCAAACATTCAGAGAGATAATAGTTGGAGTTTTCATTTGAATCATGAATAATTGTACTGATAGAGTATGCGATCGTTCATAAAAAAAGTGCCATCATTTGCAGGTTAGGTTAGGTACCATACGTTTCGGAAAATATATGAATAATTGTTTTCTATAATTATAAGCTCGATCTTGACAGACCTACAAAATCTTTTATCGAGTAGAAGACAACTTATCACACTTAGTACGCGCGGGTTTTGAAAAATCAAATTCTCTTAGGTTATGAGTAAAATTGTCGTGAATTTTATTTCATCTACCTCTAAATGATATTCTCTAGAGTCAACAATCGACAATTCAGACAGATAAAAGTTAAATTTCTTATTTAAATTATGAAAAATTGTACGCATAAAGTATGTAATCGTTAAGACAAGCAGTGACGTCATTTTCAGGTTAGGTCAGGTAGCATACGTCTCTGAAAAAATATGAATAATCGTTTCATATGATTATAAGCTCTATCTTATCTGACTTACAAAATCTTTTATCGGGTAAAAGACAACTTATCAGACTTGGTACGCGAAAGTTTAAAAAAATCAATTTTTCTTAGGTTATGAGTAGAATAGTCCTGAATTTCATTCCATCTATCTATAAAAAATATTCTTATGAGTCTACAATCCTAAATTCAGAGAGAATAAACTTGAGGTTCATGTTTGAATGATGAATAATAGTAGTGATAGTAGATGTACTCGTTAAGACAAGCATTGACGTCATTTTCAGGTTAGGTTTGGTTAGGTTGGATTAGGTTAGGTACCATACCTTCCGTAAAAATTATAAAAAATCGTTTCATCGTATCGTTAGCTTGATCACTTGTAAGTCACGGAATATTCAATCGGATAAAAACTACTTATTACACTTGGAACGCGACGGCTCCGAAAAATATAATTTTTTAGGCTATGAGAAAAATAGTCATAAATTAAGTTCCATCTAACTCTACATGATATGTTTAAGAGTCAACAATCGGAAATTCTGAGAGATAAAAGTTAAAGTTTTTATTGAAATTATGAATAATTGTACTGATAGTTGATGTACTCGTTACGACAAGCAGTGACGTCATTTCCAGGTATGGTTTAGTTAGGTCAGGTTAGGTTAGGTTAGGTAACATACGTTTCGGAAAAAATATAAATAATCGTTTCAAATGATTATAAGCTCGATCTTAAATATGAAGAATCGTTTTTCATGGTCATGAGCTCGATCATTTGAGACTCGAAAAATATTTTATCGGGTTGAAGACAACTCATCTCACTCGGTACGCAAAGGTTTTAAAAAATCAAATTTTTTCAGGTTATGAGTGAAAAAGTCATGATTTTTATTTCATCTACCTCTAAATGATATTCTAACGAGTCAACAAGCAAAGTTTTAGAGAGATTAAAGTTGAAGTTTTTATTTAAATTCTTAATAATTGCACTGATAGAGTATGTACTCGTTAAGACAAAAAGTGAAGTCATTTTCAGGTTAGGTTAGGTACCATACGTTTCGGAAAAAACAAATCGTTTCATATGATTCTAAACTCGATCTTTTCAGACTTGCAAAATATTTTATCTGGTAAATGACAACTTATCACACTTAATACGTGCAGGTTTTAAAAAATCGAATTTTCTAAGGTTATGAGTAAAATAGTCGTGTATTTTATTTTATCTACCTTTAAAGAATATTCTCTAGAGTCAACAATGAAAGATTCAGACGGATAAAAGTTGGAGATCTTATTTGAATTATGAATAATTGTACTGATAGAGTATGTCCTCGTTGAGTCGAGAAGTGACGTCTTTTTCAGGTTAGGTTAGGTACTGTACGTTTAAAGAAAATATAAATAATCGTTTTATATGATCATAAGCTCGATCTTTCTAGACTTAATATATATTTTTCCGGGTAAAAGACAACTTGTAACACTTGTAATATTCTCTCTAGTAAACAATTGAGAATTTAGAGAGGTAAAAGTTGAAGTTTTTATTCATATTATGAATAATTCTACTGATAGCGTACGTACTCGTTAAGACAAGAAGTGACGTCATTTTCAGGTTAGGTTAAGTGCTATACGTTCCGGACAAAACATGAATAATAGTTTCATATAATTACATATAAGCTCGATCTTCTCGGAGGTACAAAATATTTTATTGGGTAAAAGACAACTTATCACACTTGGTAGGCAAAGTTTCAAAATAACGAATAATCTCAGGTTATGAGTAAAATAGTCTTGAATTTTTTTTCGATCTACCACTGAATAATATTCTTAAGAGTCGACAATCCAAAATTTAGAAACATCAAAGTTGAAGTTGTTACTTAAATTATGAATTATTGTACTGATATAGTATGTCCTCGTGAAGACAAGAAGTAACTTTATTTTAAGGTTAGGTTAGGTACCATACGTTTAGAAAAAAATATGGATAATCTTTTTATGTGATTATTAGCTCGATCTTTTCTGCCTTACAAAATCTTGCATCGGGTAAAAGACAACTCATCACATTTGGTACGCGAAGATTTTAAAATATTGAGTTTTTTTCGGTTATGAGTAGAATTATCATGAATTTTATTTTATCCACCTCTGAATAATATTCTCACAAGTCAACAATCAAAAATTCAGAAAGATAAAAGTTGTAGTTTTTATATAGATTATGAATAATTGTACTGATAGAGTATGTACTCGCTAAGACAAGAAGTGACGTCATTCTCAGGTTGGGTTAGATAACATACGTTTCGAAAAAAATATGAATAATTGTTTTATATGATTAGAAGCTCGATCTTTTTAGACATACAAAATATTTTATCTGGTAAAATACAACTTATCACACTTGGTACGCGAAGGTTTTAAAAAATCAAATTTTCTCAGGTTATGAGTAAAATAGTCGTGAATTTTATTTCATCTACCTCTGAATGATATTCTTAGGAGTCAACAATTAAAAATTCAGAAAAATTGAATTTGATGTTTGTATTTAAATTATGAATAATTGTACTGATAGTTTATGTACTCTTTAAGACAAGCACTGACGTCAGTTTCAGGTGAGGTTTGGTTAGGTTAGGTCAGGTCAGGTAACATACGTTTCGGAAAAAATATAAAGAATCGTTTTATATGATCACAACCTCGATCATTCGAGACTTGCAAAATATTTTATCGGGTAAAAGACAACTTATCTCACTTGGTACGCGAAGGATTTGAAAAATTGAATTTTTTTAGGTTATGAGTAAAATAGTTATGGTTTTCATTTCATCGACCTTTGGATAATATTCTCACGAGTCAGCAATCAAAAATTCAGAGAGATAAAAGTTAAAGTTGTTTTGAAATTACTAATCATTGTACTGATAGTTTATGTACTTGCCAAGATCAGCACTGACGTTATTTTCAGGTTAGGTTCGGTTAGGTTAGGTTTGGTACCATACGTTTCAGACAAAATATGGATAATCGTTTCATATGATCATAAGCTCGATCTTTTTAGACTCACAAAATATTACATCGGGTAAAAGACAACTTATCACACTTGGGACGCGAAGGTTTTGGAAAATTAAATTTTCTTAGGTTATGAGTAAAATAGTCATGAATTCTATTTCATCTACCTCCAAATAAGATTCTCTAAAGTCAACAATTCAAAATTCAGAGAGATAAAAGTTGCAGTTTTCATTGAAAGCATGAATAATTGTACTGATAGTTGATGTACTCGTCAAGACAAGCACTGACGTCATTTTCGGGTTAGGTTAGGTATCGTACGTTTCGGAAAAAATATTGATAATCGTTTGATTAGATTATCAGCTCGATCTTTTTCCACTCATAAAATATTTTATCGGGTAAAAGACAACTTATCACACTTGGTACGCGGAGGTTTCAAAAAATCAAATTTTTTTAGGTTATGAGTGAAATAGTCGAGAATTTTATTCCATCTACCTCTAAATAATGTTCTCACGAGTCAACAATCAAAAATGCAGAGAGATGAAAGTTGGAGTTTTTATTTAAATTATATATAATCTTACTGATAGTTGATGTACTCGTTGTGACAAGCAGTGACGTTATTTTCAGGTGAGGTGAGGAACAATACGTCCCGGAAAGAATATGAATAATCGTTTTATCTTTTTTTCAGCTCGATCATTTGAGACATACTCAATATTTTTCCGGATAAAAGACCTCTTATCACACTCGGTAGGCGAAGGTTTCGAAAATATTCAAATTTTTTGAGGTTATAAGTAGAAAAGTCAACGATATTTTTTATCTACCTCTGAATAATAATTCCGAGAGTCATCAATTAATAATTCAGAGGAATCAAAGTTTAACTTTTTATTCAAATTATGAATAATTGTACTCATAATTGATGTACTCGTTATGGCGAGTATTGCAAGTATTGACGTCATTGTCAGGTTAGGTTAGGTTAGGTAAGGCTAGGTTCGGTACCATACGTTTCGGAAAAAAATATGAATAAATGTTTTATCTTATCATTAGCTTGATGACTTGAGAGTCACAAAACATTTCATTGGATAAAAGACTACTTATCACACTTGGTACGCGACGGTTTCCAAAAATTCAATTGTTTTAGGTTATGAGTAAATTAGTTACGAATTCATTTTTATCTACCTCTGAATAATATTTTAAAAAGTCAACAATCGGAAATTCAGCGACGTTAAATTCTCATTTTATCAATTATCAAATATTACGTGCTCGCACCCGTAGTTTACACGGTAAATCCGTTGTGACTTAAGTTTCGAGGAAGGATAAGTCGTAGTAAAATGTGGCAAAAACTTACTTTGATTGAATGATTGAGTCACGAGTAGGCTCTTATTATGCGCGAAATATTCGGTGGTGATTCTTCCCTAATCGTATCGATGATGTTGGATCTCAGGGTAATAAGCGAATCTCGAACTCAGCACTCTAATTGCGACACTCACAGCTGGCCCGTTCCGATCGATTGCTCGCTCGATTTCGGAAACGAAAGTGAGAGCTACCCGACAACAAGGACTTTGAAAAGTTTGATTTTGCTCCCATAAATACGTTAACGAAACTTTTATTATCGGTCAGGTGGAGTAAAAATATCCCATGACTCGAAGCTATATTTTGTGGCCCCATCTGAAATTACAATAATCATAATTGAGAAATCAGGACAATAAAAGAAGACTGGGAAATTTCGTTCGGACATTCAACTTGAGTTTTGAAAAATCTACTTTCATCTATGGTGAAAGTATTGATCATTGATTTCCAATTAATTGAATTTATTCGGGGCAGCGTGGGCGTGATTATTCGCGGTTAGGTAAGGTTAGGTTAGGTTCCATACCTTTCGTGAATCATATGAATAATCGTTTTATCTTATTATTAGTACGATAATTGAAAACTCACAATATATTTTATTGGGGGAGAGAATACTTATTACACTTGGTACGCGTAGGTTTTAAGAAATTAAATGTTTTTAGGTTTTCAGTAAAATAGTCATTAATTTTTTTGAATCTACCTCTGAATAATATTCTCAAGAGTCAACAATCCAAAAATCAGAGAAATAAAAGTGGAAGTTTTCATTGAAAATATGAATAATTGTACTGAAATGGTATGTACTCGTCAAGATAAGCAGTGACGTCATTTTCAGGTTAGGTTAGGTAACATACATTCCGAAAAAAATATGAAGAATCGTTTCATATGATCATGAACTCGATCATTTGAGACATGCAATATATTTTATCGGGTATAAGACAATATATCACACTTGGTACGCGAAGGTTTTGAAAAATCAAATTTTCTTAGGTTATGAGTAAAATAGTCGTGAATTTTATTTCATCTACCTCTAAATAATATTCTCAAAAGTCAACAGTCAGACATTCAGACAGATAACAGTTGAAGTTTTTATTCAAATTATGAATGATTGGACTAATAGAGTATGTACACGTCAAGACAAAAATTGACGTCATTTTCAGGTTAGGTTAGGTACCATACGTTCCGGAAGAAATGTAATGATTCGTTTCATATGATTATAAGCTCGATCTTTTCAGACTTACAAAATATTGTATCGGGTAAAACACAACTTATTACACTTGGTACGCGAAGGTTTTGAAAAATTGAATTTTTTTAGGATTAAGTAAAATAGTCGGGAATTTTATTTTATATACCTCTGAATAATATTTTCAAGTGTCTACAATTGCAAATTGAGAGAGATAGAAGCTAAGGTTTTTATTTGAATTATGAATTATTGTATCGATCGTTGATGTACTCGTTATGACGAGCACTGACGTTATTTTCAGGTCAGGTTTGGTTAGGTTAGGATTGCTACCATACGTTTCGTAAAATATATGGATAATCGTTTTGTAAGATGATAAGCTCAATCGTTCCAGATTAACAAATTATTTTAATTGGTAAAAGACAACTTATCACACTTGGTACGCGAAGGTTTTAAAAGAATAAATTTTTTTAGGATTGAGTAAAATAGTAGGGAATTTGATTTTATCTACCTCTGAATAATATTCTCAAGTTTCTGAAATTGCAAATTGAAAGAGATGGAAGCTAAGGTTTTTATTCGAATTATGAATGATTGTATTGATCGTTGATGTACTCGTTATGACAAGCGATGACGTTATTTTTAGGTCAGGTTTGGTTAGGTTAGGATTGCTACCATATGTTTCGTAAAAAATATAGATAATCGTTTCGTAAGATGATAAGCTCAATCTTTCTAGATTAACAGAATATTTTATTGGGTAAAAGACAACTCATCACACTTGGTACGCGCAGGTTTTGAAAAATTAAATTTTCTTAGTTTATGAGTGAAATAGTCGTGAATTTTATTTCATCAACCTCTAAATAATATTCTAAAGAGACAACAATCAAGAATTCAGAGAGATGAAAGTTAAAGTTTTTTTTTTAATTATCATCGATTGTACTGATAGAGTATGTACTCGTTAAGACAAAAAGTGACGTCATTTTCAGGTTAGGTTAGGTACCATATGATTCGAAAAAAATATAAATGATTGTTTGATATGATTATAGGCTCGATCTTTCCTGACTGAGAAAATCTTTTACTGAGTAAAAGACAAGTTATCACACTTGGTAGGCGAAGGTATTGAAAAATTGAATTTTCTTAGGTAATGAGTAGAATTGTCGTGAATTTTATTTCATCTACCTCTAAATAATATTCTCTAGAGTCAACAATCGAAAATTCAGAGGGACAAAAGTTGAAGTTTTTATTTGAATTATGAATAATTGTTCTGATAGAGTATGTACTAGTTAAGAAAAAAGTGACGTCATTTTCAGGTTAGGTTAGGTACCATACGTTTCGGATTAAATATGAATCATCGTCTTAGAAGATTATAAGCTTGATCCTTTCCGACTTACAAAATCTTTCATCGGGTAAAAGACAACTTATTACACTTGGTACGCGAAGGTTTTGAGAAATTAAATTTTCTTAGGTTATGAGTATAATAGTCGTGAATTTATTCTACCTGTGAATAATATTCTCAAGAGTCAACATTCAAAAATTCAGAGAGATAAAAGTTGAAGTTTTAATTTAAATTATAAATGATTGTAACGATAGAGTATCCACTCGTTAAGACAAGAAGTGACGTCATTTTCAGTTTAGGTTCGGTACCATACGTTCCGAAAAAAATATTAATAATCGTTTTATATGATTATAAGCTCCATCTTTTCAGACTTACACAATATTTCATCTGGTAAAAGACGACTTATCACACTTGATACGCGAAGGTTTCGAAAAATTAAATTTTATCAGGTTAAATATGAGTAAAATAGTCGTGAATTTCATTCCATCTACCTCTCAATAATACTCTCAAGAGTCACTAATACAAAATTCAGAGAGATAAAAGTCAAAGTTTTTATTCAAATTATGAACAATTGTACTGATAGAGTATGTACTTGTTAAGACAAAAAGTGACGTCATTTTCAGGTTGGGTTAGGTACCATACGTTTCGAAATAAATATGAATAATCGTTTTAGAAGATGATAAGCTGGATCTTTTCAGAGTTACAAAATCTTCTATCGGGTTAAAGACAACTCATCACACTTGGTACGCGCAGGTTTTAAAGCATCAAATTTTCTTAGGTTATGAGTAAAATAGTCGTGAATTTCATTTCATCTACCTCTAAATAATATTCTCAACAGTCAGCAATCGAAAATTCAAAGAAATAAAATTTGGAGTTTTTATTTGAATTATGAATAATCGTTCTGACAGAGTATGTACTCGTTAAGACAAGAAGTGACGTCATTTTCAGATTAGGTTGAGTATCATACGTTTCGGAAAAAATATGAAGAATCGTCTTATATGATTATGAGCTCGATCTTTTCAGACTTACAAAATCTTTCATTGGGCGAAGGACAACTTATCACACTTGGTACGCGAAGGTTTTGAGAAACCAAATTGCCTTAGGTAATGAGTAAAATAGTCGTGAATTTCATTTCTTCTACCTATGAATAATATTCTCTAAAGTCAACAATCAAAAATCCAGAGAGATAAAAGTCGAAGTTTTTATTAAATAATTGTACTGATAGAGTAAAGAGCCGCGGTAGCTCGGTGGTCAAGCCATCAAGCTGTCAGGCTCGAGGATGCGGGTTCGAATCCTGGCGGGGTCAGATTTTTTTCAGTAGCTT
>JAPYZK010003601.1:0-11641 GCA_030522785.1 Platygaster equestris
ATAACATTTTAATTATAAATATCAATTTATTCAAGAAATTAAGCGATGAACTCATATGGAATAGGCGCTAACAGAATAGGTGCTTCATGACCTTTCACAATATGAGCTTTCTGAGGCTGAGCCGGCTGTCGTTTCAGCTGGACCTCAACTTTCTTCTCTTTGGCCTCCTTGCGAAGGAGTTCGTTTCCCTTTACCCTCGTGATGAAGTCCTCCCGGCATTTCGAATGGGTTACGTGTTCGATCCTCAGGTTGATCCTCTTGGCAATGATTCGCCCACGAACACGCTTGTTGACTATCACACCCACAGCATGGGGGGTGACGTTGAAAACACGGCCAGTCTTTCCATGGTATACCTTGTATGGCATGCCTTTTTGAACAGCTCCGTTTCCTTTGATGTCCACAATATCGCCAACTTTGTACACTTTCATGTACGTGGACAGAGGAATGGTTCCATGTTTTCGGAATTTACGCGAGAACAAGTCTCGCGTTCCGCGGCGGTATCCCTTCGAGTTGGTCATTTTTCAAGCCTGGAAAAAGATTTCATTTACTATTATTTAAATTGTGTAAACTAGATCTATGTGAACATTTGATAGATTGTAAAATTTATAACAATAAAAAATTTCTCAAGCATTTGTATTTTGATTTGCAAGACTTGATTCGTTCAATAATCTGACTCGACAAAAAAAGTTTCAAATATTTATGTTTCACAAATGTAATTAAAAAAAAAACTTTCAATGTCATTGCAAGTTTCAAAGCAGTAATAAGACATAAGATATGCAACATAATACACATAGAAATTGTGAGTATGACATCAACAACAATAATAAATAGTAAAAAAAACTTGACAAACAAAAAATTGAGAGCAGTAAGAATAAAAAATATTCAGTGATGAAATTTTAAAAGTTCTATTTCAATATTATTCGTGGACCGTATATAGTATACAATCAAGGATCACGTGTAACATAACCTTCAATCTAAGCATGCGAAATGTTCAAGATTACGTAGAATAATACAAAAAATTGCATTATTTTCCGACTAGAATCTACAACGCGAAAAATCACATATTCATAAGCATCTAAATAATCGCAAATTGGCTTCAAAATTATTGGGTTTTAACGTTGTCAACACCAAAACGCCTCGATATTGCGGTCTCATAAAAACATCTGTCAGGAGCGAAATCTCGCTACTTACAGTATCCGAACGACGCGTTTTGCTTGTCTGATTAACACCGTAGAATGATTTGACGTTACTGATCGTAAATTTTAGCAAATTATCGAAAAATGTGTGCAAAATTCACATACCTTTCTATTTATCAGGAGGCTTGAATAAAAAAGAACGTCAAAACGTTGACTCAAAAAAGAGTCGGAGTCGGATCGGAGAAAGAGATAAAAACAGAAAAACAAAAGTTTTCCAGTGTCACAACCAGAGCGCAGTACATACAAATACCTACATATTTACTAGATGAGGATTTTAAATATATTGGCAACACTGAGATGTCACAAATTTTGATTATTTACATTTGTTTCTGATGTTTACTTCAACTATCAAAATATTTTCATCAAGCGTTTTGATTAATAATTAGTGTTAATTAAAATTAGAGGAATAGTACAGGAAAATTATGCTAATATGATTTCATCTGTAGACGTTCTGTAATTCCTTGTTAAAAATAGTTAAAAATTAGTGTCAACAATGGTGAGTTTTAACTTTTTAACTTTTGAATTCCAAAAATATCTTATTTCCATAATTTTGAATGCCAGTATGTTGTTTTTCGAATTAAAATCTTCAAATCAAGTTCGTTAATTTTTTATATAATAAACTTTCTTGAATTATAATTTTTATCCAACCAAAAGTGAAATTTACAAATTTGCCCAAGAATCTTACAATTAGTTCATTAAGTTTTTTTATAGAGGTTCCGATTTCTGGGGGATGGAGACTGCCCAGATTGGCTTCTCACAGAAATAAATACTCTATCTCGCATGGTAAGCAGAAAAATGTTTTTTTCCAATTCCAGGAATACAAAAATCCTAATGAATTGTTAATACTCATTTCAGACATCGATAAAAATGAAAACACTCGGACAACTTGTGGCGAAGTCACTTGCAGAAGGAGAATTTGATGTTTGTAAATAATCATTAACATAAAATCAATGTTACCTGAAATTAGTATGATTTAATTAAACACAACTGTATCAGATAAGGCAAAACTTATTTTAGATTAGGACTTTTTCTAAAATTAATTTTCTCAGAAATTTTCATAACTACAATAACTGAAAATTTTCATTGTCTTATGAGATTCAATGTTTCTGTTTCAGGAGGAAAAAGTAAAAAAAATTGCTCAAGATTCAAAAATAGGTAAATGTTTTCATGTTTTACAATTACAGAATACATGTTTTATACAACTTTCACCTTTCTTTTGTCATAGAAATTATATGCACATCAGTTTACGAATATTTCTCAGTCAAAGTTACACATTTTTGTCATATTTGTGTGAAAGTTTAATACTTGCAATTTGCAATAATAAAATATGCAAAAAAAAACCAAAGCCAGTACATTTACAAACTTTAAGTTTTTCCAAATTTTCAAGATGTGCCGTTCTTTGAGAAAAATTTGAAAGAAAAATTAAGCTGCCTCAATTTCTGATTACAACATTTTTCAGAATTGAGTGATGTGAAAGCAGTTGTAGCTGCTCTGGAATTTATCCTCACGTCTTCTGCACGTTATGGAGTTTCGTCCGCAGATTTGAGCAGTGAATTGCAACAGCTTGGATTACCCAGAGAACACAGTGCAGCAATTGGGCGTCTCCACACTGATAATTCAGCCCAATTAACAGTCACTTTAACTGCCCAATCTCTTAGATGTAAGTTACTTACGGTGACAAGTTATCTAGAAAAATCAAGAAATCATGGAACTGTTACAGAATTTTTGCAAACTTTAGAATATCAAGAAACAATGCAAAATGAATAAAGGAATTGTATAAAATTTTTATATTCGTAATTTTAAACATTCTTGGAAATTTAGAAGTGGCAGTTTTGTGAACTATTGTGAGTAAAATTTGCATATTCTTTGAGAATATCAAACTTTGAATTTTGTTAATTTTCTGAAAGCTTTGCAGAATTTCTGAAACAATTTTGAAACAAAATAAAAATATGCTATTTTCTTCTTTGACAGTGAGTCGATTATCATCGGTCGAAGTGCCTCCTACAGAAAATGATTCGCCACTTGCGAAAGTCGTTTTGAAGATGCAAACCCTCGGAGGAAAAGAAGACGATGTGACCTTGAATATCGTCAAAGACGACGTTGCAGTTTTACTGTCAGGTAAAACACTTTTCAATTAATTCCTTTAAAAAAAAAGAACGATATTCTTTCGATACTTGAAAATTGTATTCTAATGATCAAGAATTCAACTAGATTGTGGATCAAATCGAAAACTCAAATTGACTCGTAGTTATTATCGTTCAAAATTTTCTAATCACAGAATTAAAACGAGCCAAATCACTTATGGAAGAACTGTGATAAACATCATTCGAAATTGGAGACGAAAAATAAAGTTACGACGATTTTCCCGAATAAACAAAATTGCCTATACGTCATGTATGTTGATGAAAAATATAGTCGAAATAAGAAATATATATACTTATATACTTTGTATGTAATACAAATTTGTTTATTATTTCATTATACGAATATCATTACGATTCGACGATACAACTGTCTTATGTCGCGATCTGATTTTTCGTACTCCTGCAATGAAAAGCACTGAAATACCTCACGGAGTAATAATACTTTTCCAACTGTGAAAATTCTTCGGAAAAACGTCTCAAAAACATCTCACCATTTTTTCACGCACTCGAGTACAGGCGCCATCAGTCTTTTTTGTACATCATCCGTACAGTTTTTTATCGATATTTACAAAGTTCCAGGAAAATGGAAATGCGTTCTAAAAATAATGATAAAGCATACGCTAATAATGTACAAAAATTATCGACATCTACACAATATGTTGGAAGAATGTTGGATGGTTTTTTTGAATAAATTATTTCATACACATAGTACGCATTTTTCTCCTTTCACTCATACACACTTAAGATTTTTCTAGCCGGATCTAAAATGAGAGGAAAATAGGACTAACTTCCTAAATGGTGAAAAAATATTTATTACTCTTTTTCTTTTCGTTTTGTGTTCGACACTTTTTACGTTCTTGTGATGTCATGCAGTTTTGCTTGCACGAAACTTCGAGAAAGTGAAATCGTTTTTTCTTATACAAATTGGTTGAACCTTGAATGAACCATTTTTTGCATAAATTCGTTAGTGATGAATTAAACTCATCTCTCGATTTAGTCACAACATCCGTAATTCAGACATTTGATTTAGTAGCGGCGAGAGGGGATCCCACTACAGCGCTCAGCGCGAACGATGTTTTTGGAACGGCTAGTACGTTACAGCCATAAATAGTCAATTTTGAATTTCGCGGGCAAGATGGCGGACACTGCGGTGGTATGGCGGGGAGAGGGCAGGAGAGGGGTCGGTGGCTAAATCAAATAATGTTTGGCCCGCTACTAAATCAAGCGGCTCCTAAATCGAATGTGGCTAAATCAAGAGACGATGAGTGTAAATGGAAATGGAAAAATTGCGATATCGAAGAGTTTGGTGGATTTTGAACCAGGTAGACTTACGATACAAGCAGCACAATTTTACATTTGTTTTGCAACTCCACGAAAGCACTGCTATTGTCACACGTACGAAATGGTTGTTTGGCCTATAATTTATTTCGTTTCTTAAAACTATTTTGCATTTCGTGAGACGTTATGTTGATATTCTTAAGTGAGAAAAAAATGTCGCGAGAGAGAAAAAAGCTGGATCTTATGATATGCATTTTCATTTTATTATCGAGTATGGAAAATTTGTCCGAAAATGTTGAGGCAGGAGTTTTTCGATAGCGGAAATAGCAAGTACGTGATATGACGTCTCGAAATGACGAAAATTATTATTTATTTAGTGCACAAGTTTTCAACGTTTCGCAGGAAATTTTTGTTATGAGAAGTAGATATATATTTTTATATAAACGACTTGTAGAGTTTATATGAGTGAAAGTATACAGTTGAAAAGTTGTCGTTCCCTCATTGGCAACAATAATGAAACGAATTCCGAAAAACTGAATTAAATAATTCCACCTACCACTGAATGGAAGTAGCATTTTTCCCATGATAGAGAAGCAGGAAAAACCGTTCGTTCGCGTAAAATATATTTTCTATATCATAAATATTTATATTAGAGTTCCTGTAAATAGAGAGTCTGGCCATCTGCAATGTGTTAGTGTGTACGTGTCGATCGCTTGACCCAAAATGGCGGCGGCACACACACATACATTCGTCCCGTACATACAATCGCTTCTTCCTATTGGAGCCACCATTTTGGGTCTAACTTTGGATCCAGCCAATCAGACAGTTTCGCCGGATAGCCAAACTATCTATTTATAGGAACTCTAATTTATAGTTGCAACAGTTATAACGCGTATATATTTAAAGCATGTGAAAATAAGAGGCGCCTTCTGACGCCGATAAATCAACAGTAATTTATTGTAACAAGCAACGAAATCCACAGAGCAATTTTCGAAAATGGCAGTAGATAATAAATTTTTCTACGCATCATTTATTCCTAATAAGCAAGCTCTTAAAAAAACAACCGACCTCCAAATCCATAACCGTGCGTACTTTCAATGTTTGTACAAAAAAAGGATAAAAACCTGAAAACTTAAATGCTATAAAAATTCTTTATTCAATTTATTAACAATACAAAATAAGCTTCATCGTAAAAATAATATCAAGACAAATAAATAGCAAAATAAATGCAGAATAAATAGCATGTTTCGTTTAACGCACGTCCAAAATCTTCAATAAATAATCACCCTCTCGCTCAAATACAAGTACCAAAAGCGACCAACTTACAAAATATTCGAAAACATGTAAAAAGCTCGGAAAAACGTTTTTTTCCGCGTAAAAAAGTTTTCTGCTCGTAGCAAAGGAACGGGTACTTCGTCTTTATCAATATACACATTCACATTATATTCCTACAACGAAATTTACAATGTTAATCGGTCACTTATAATCGTACACAATTTTTCATACACTCGGAGGAACAAACCAACATTTTTACTCTTACTTATCGTATAAATGTCATTTTCGCATCGACCCACAAAATTCGGCGCGTTTTTCGAAGCACCTCGATCTATTTTCCCCTTTATATGGCACTGAATTTTATTCAGTTTCATTATATCGTCGACGTTTTTCCATCGTTGAAAAAATGGTCGGCGGTGAAATGACGACTAACGCAACGGGCGTAGTGAAAGGAAAATTTGTTAGACCCTATTTATCGACATTTTGCCGAACAAAAATGAGTCAATATCGAATTGCGAAACTTTCAGCAAATTACGAACATGCATTAAAAAAAAAGTTTAATTTTGACGAATCAACAAACTAATCAATAAAAATGTTGGAAACATTACAAGTACTTTTGATTTTTTTTCCACTACGCCGTTGTACTACGGGAACTATGAAAATGTTTTATGGACTCTTTCTAAGTTCGGAAACGGCGCGATCGACGTGAATAAACGACGCGGAAACGAGCGTTCGTTTTCGCGTTGGCTGCGCTTTTCCACGCGATTTTCCGTTTCCGATTATCACGGGGGTCGTAAGCTCACTGGTTGGTACGTTTTTTATTTGTCAAAAAATCATGAGGTATGCGTTAAGAGTACGGGATATGTTCGATTGTGATTCCCTGCTGGGTCACGAGCAGTGATATTATCAAATTTCAATCTTGTAAGATTGAAATTTCGGAAGATTTGAAAGTTTTCCCAAATTTTCGGAATTTTTGAGAATTTTTACAACTTTTACAAATTTCTAAAATTGTGGAAAATTGTTAAATTTTTTGAAAATTTCTAGAGATACCGTAATTTTTGTAAATTGTCGAAATTTTTCAACTTCTGTTAAGTTTTTGAAAATGTTCGAAATTTTTTGGAATTTTCGAAATTCTCCCAAATTTCCAGAATTGTTGGAAATTGTTGAAGTTCTTGGAAATTATTTAATTTTTGGAAATTGTTGGCATTTTTTCCAATTTTTTAAAATTTGAAAAAATTTTCCGAAGTCTTGAAAATAGTTAGAATTTTTTCAAATTGCCCAAATTTTTGAGAATGTTTAAAATTTACAAAATTGTTTAAGTTCTCGAAAAATTTTGGAAAGTGTTGGTATTTTTTAAATTTTATGGAATTTTTGAAAATTTTCTCAAGTTTTGAAAATGGTTAAAATTTTCGCGAATTTCCGGAATTTTTGAGAATTTTCACACCTTTTCAAAATTTCTAAAATTGTGGAAAATTGTTGAAGTTTTTGAAAATTTTTAGAAATTGTGTAATTTTTGTAAATTGTTGGAATTTTTTGAATTTTGTTAAATTTTTGAAAATGTTAAAAATTTTTTGGAATTTTCGAATTTCTTCAAAATTTCCAGAATTGTTGGAAATTGTTGAAGTTTTTGGGAATTATTTTATTTTTGGAAATTGTTGGAATTTTTTCCAATTTTGTAAAATTACAAAAATTTTTTCAAAGTCTTGAAAATAGTTAAAATTTTTTCAAATCTCCCAAATTTTTGAGAATGTCCAAAATTTCCCAAATTGTTGAAAATTGTTGAAGTTCTCAAAAATTATTGTAAATTATGTAATTTTTGGAAAATGTTGGAATTATTTCAATTTTATGGAAATTTTTTTGAAATTTTTATAAAGTTTCGAAAATAGTAAAAATTTTTGAAAATTTTCGGAATCGTTCAAAATTTCCAAAATTGATGTTCAAGTTTTCGGGAATATTTAAAAATCATGTCATTCTCAAAAACTTCTGACATTTCTGAAAATATGCGGATTTCGTGAAAATTTTCAAAATTCTTAGAAATCTTCGAAATTTTTTACAATTTTTGGAACTTTCGTACATGATTGTTGAAAATTGTTGAAGTTTCTCTAAAATTCCGAAATTTTTTCAACATTTTCTGAATTGTAATTTCTTATCCACGATATTTCAAAGATTCTAATCGCTGTAATGGTAATGCAATGATATGCAATGTTATATCATTGCACAACCTTGTTAATGATCCAGCAGGGATTTTATAAGGTGGCAGCGGCGGATGCAAGACTTTATTTTGGAGGGTTGAGTTCAGCGTCTGAATTTTACAGGCTTTTCCAGTGCTCAAGGTTCAATTCATCAAATTTTTAATTTCGTCAGTTCATAGGATTCAGAAAATTCCGGATAAGTTTTTTGTGTGAAACATCGAAAAACATTGGATTATTTACAAAAGCTGATTTCTAAAGTTTTCTTCGTGAAGATAAAACTCACCCCCGTAAATCCGCTACTGTGAGGTGAGAATGTTGTCAGGATGTTTTTTTTGTTCGCTTTTTTGTTGAAACGTTGAGGATTTTCATGCGACACACACACTATACAATATTATACGTGTACAGGACATCGAAAAATATGAAGGCGTGGATATGTGAATTTCATTTACTACAACTACTCCAGTAAAAAATTCTACGTCATTTGCGTATAAAAAGCTACTTTTTCCAAGTTTTTCATCAATTTTTCAAAATACTCCACGAGGGTTGCGTGAAATTCTAACAATAAGATAGAAAGAGAAACCAATTATAATATTAATTAATAAACGATGTTGATTTTAATTACATTTTTGATTCAGATTTTATACAATATAACATTTTAATTCAAATGCTTCCTTATCACTGCAATAATTGAATTCTTTTACTCACATCAATTTTATTTCGAAGTCGGTGCTTTTTTCAAGTCCCAAAATTAACGAAAGCATTGAAAAATGTCGTCAAATTTCGCAGAAAACGCCCTCTTATATTTTGTTTTTCACGATTCATGTCAATTTTGTTACAAACAATCAGGTGAAAAATTAATATTTACAATCTTAATATATACAAAAACAATGAGGCTGTAAAAATCGACATGAAAAATATGATTCGTCAACCAATAAGGTTCTCTCTAGGGTTTCATTTGCTCGCGATTTTACTTCTTTAGGCTTTTACGAGCCCCGACATTTTTTCACGATGGACAAAGTCGACACTCCATTATTTTTATCAGAATCGCTGCGCAACATTTTCAAGTCTGTCATTTTACATGAAATTATTTCATGTTATCGAACGAAATGAGCTCGTTGAATTATTTTTTGCCCGTGAAAATGTTAGACAGTACATGTCTGATAGTTGTAAAACACATCGAGTTACTAATATTATTTATGAAAGACAAAATCAATCGAGTTCCAAATACGAACGCTGAAAGCGATGCATTTTCCCAACTGTAACTATGTCAATTCCTCTCACTTTCATGGGAAAATTTTGTGAGTGCGTGACACTAGGAAATCGTTGAAAATTATTTCGGATTCAACGATCAAAATAGAGAAGAATACAAAAAAGGCAAAAATTCGGGGCATTTATGGAACAGTAAAAATGGCAGTGTAAAATCTCGTAAATAAAGGCATATAAGGTAAAAATATGATAAATAATAAATTTATCGTAAAATAATTCAAAGAAAACTTTTTTTCGTAAAAATGAGATATTACACAATTTAGAATTCACAATCGAATAAATCACACAATTCCAAAATCCGCATAGTTTTCGGAATTCCGAATTTTCGCATTTCTGCTTTAAAATCGCACAGTTTTTGGTTCTGCAAAAATCAAAAACGATAACATTCGAATTCAAAAAACAGGATACGTCCAAATTTTGAAATTCGACTTTCTGAAGTATCACAATTTCCGAGCTGTGCTTTCGGATTTCCAAATCCTAATACCGTAATTTTCAAATCGATCACTCCCAAAAATCCGAATTTACGATCTTCAAACGTTCGAATGTTCAAAACCTCCAAATCCCAACCCTCAAAAAACCAATTTCGATTCTCTCAAAAACTCCACCTACCGAAAACAATCCGTCGAATTTCCAGCATCACCCACTCACAAAACCATCCTAAAAAATCACCCCCTCCCTCTAATGCGGCAAGCACGTATCCGAATCCCCGCTGCTCGCCATGGAAAAGTTTGCCGAGTCCCGATCGGTCTGTCTCACCTGAACGTTGTTGACCAGGAGGACCTTGGGCCCGGAGGAGCTCGGCGCCGGCGGCGGTGGCGGCAGTTGGGGGAAAGTGTGGTGCCCGGAGAGTGGCCAGGGTTGCACGTGGATCTGGGGAAACCTCTTGACGAAGGGGTTGCCTGCGCCCGGGACCCCGTGAACGAGACGCACCCCGTTGTGGTGGGAGGGGAGGGTCGTGTGGGGTTGCTGGGCCGCGGGGGTGTTGTACCCCGTGTGCCGGGGCACAGAGCCGCAGCTCCCGGCGTTCCCGTTGATCCCGGAAGTGGCGGTAGCCGAGAGACCGTGGGACGAGGCGTGGGGCAGGGGCATGGTCGAGCAATGGGGGTAGGTGACGACGGGTTGCGTGGGGTAGTGGGGGAGCGTGGCGGACGAGGGTTGAAGAGCGCGGAGGTCGCTGTTCTCGGTGAAGGAGGTCATCCGCATGTTGGTGGAGCGGCCAAAGGGCTCCTCGCTCATGCTGCCCTGGGGCTCGTTGAGGAGTTTGGGCCTGGAGAGCCTTCGGCGGATGACGACCGTCGCCTCCTTGTCCAGGAGCTCGGCGTTGTTTAGGCGGTGGTAGTTGGGGAGGTGGTTGTAGGAGGTCGGCGGCTGCACCCCGCGCTGGAGGGAGCTGCTGCGCCACTGGAGCTCGTCTCGGGGCTCCCGGAACTGGGCCTTCGGGAGCTCCTCGACGCTCGTGGCCCGCCTCTGCTGGCCGACGATGTCGGTGCTGGCGTTGCTGTGGACGCCGCTGCTCGAGGTCTCGCTCGCGCTGCCGTTGCTGCTGCAGCCGCCGCCGCCGTTGCCGCGGTGGCAACGCCTGGGTTCCCCGGAGTCCAGCGGGGGCGAGTTCGACGAGTCCGAGCGCGGCGTCAGCTCCTCGTGAGGCATGCCCGAGTCGCCACGGCGCAGGCACCGCGGGGTTTGGCCGTTTATCTGTGGAATGGGTGCTTGTCGGATTACCGATCATCAGTTAATCGGATTTTTGGGGAATTTTCGGGTTGATACCGAGTTCAGCAAAAAACTTGAAAACGTCCATTAAAATTTTTCAGGAAAAATTCTTCAAGTTTTTAGTATTTTGACAATTTTTATAATTCCAACAATTTTCAGAAATTGCAGAGATTTAAAAAAGTTACGAAAATCTTGAGAATTAACGCAGTTTTCATAATTCTCAAAATTTTGAAAATTTCACAAGTTTCTAAAATTTCAGGAAACTTTTGTTAAGTTGGAGAATTCTCAATATCTTTAAAGATTTTCGACCATTTTGATAAATTTCAATGTTTAGAGGTTTTTAAAAGATTTCAGAGATTTCAAACACTTACGAAAATTCTGAGAATTTGGGACATTTTTATAATCCTCTGATAAAACTTTACTTTTTTAACTTGCTGAATAAATTTTCAGTGAAAATCCCCTTAGCCCCCCCCCCCCCCCCAATGAAATTTCTGGTTACGTCCTTGCTGCAGTATATTCTCCTGTCTGACTAAATATTAATATTCTCTACTGAACGTCTGTTAAAAATAATATTACAAGG
>JAPYZK010003602.1:0-12277 GCA_030522785.1 Platygaster equestris
AACCTGTTGATAAAAAATGATAATAATAATTTTATCTTGCTGATTTCACGAATTCTGACACAATTTGAAATTGAAAACTTTAAAAACTTACGTGTTCTCGATCGTTAATTTTTAAATGGTTCGATTTTGACGACTTTTATTGTTTTTTGATATCAAAGTTGTCTGATATCAAGATTTTATAACATATGTTTTTAATTTTTTTCGTCTTTCTTTTTAAATTTCACATTTTATAACTTTTCTATTCCAAGTTTCGAACTTCTTTATTTTTTAAATTTCTCGAATTCCAATGTGACAAATTTTGAGTTGAAATTTCCTAAAAAGTCTAGATCGTTTGTATTTTTGAATTTTGACATCGAAAAATTCTGATTACACGGTTGCAAACGAGGTTAAAAATGTGAATTTGAAAATCAAGAAATGTGTCCACAAAAATTGCGAAGCTTCAAAAATTTCGAAATCCACAGAAAAATGTGAATTTGAAAATCAAGAAATGTGTCCACAAAAATTGCGAAGCTTCAAAAATTTCGAAATCCACAGATTCAAAAATAATGCAGTCAAATTGAAAAAACTGTTCATTTTCAGGTTTTAAATCGCTGGATTTCAACGTTGAAGATCAAGATATTACAATCCCAAAATTTCAAAATTCGAAAACGTTTACATTCAAATTCGAAAATAAAAACTTTCTTCAACAATTAAAAACTCAAAAGCATTCAAATTTTCAATTTCATAACTGAAAATTCCATTGTAACCAAAAAAGTCAAGTGCAAAAATCTCGTCATTCCAAATTCGACATACAATGCAAAATTGTATCTATATCCCCGAAACGTTCAAATTACAATTAAATCGCGAAACGTAACACGAGGAAGTGATATATATTGTTCGTCAACAAATAGAGTAATTCGCGCAGGAAACGAGGGGTTATCAAGTAATAACATATTATTGGAGTATGTGTTACTTGGAGCTTGAACAATGGAACAATAAAGTACAAAGCGTAGCGACTTTGGGGAACGCTGATTTGAAATCTTGATGAAATGATATGTACGTGTATCGCATGAGAAAGGGTCACCGGCTGTTAAAGCACGTCGGGAACTATTCATTTGAGCGATTAAATCGTTCTGACGAACAGCGGACTGAAGCAGTTGATAATTGACACATTCGAAACGCCCACTATTTAACGTAAAATTGTGCTATTCGGTTGGTAATGCAACTTGTGTGGAAATAAAAAATATTGTTGTTCAATAAAAATCAGAATTTGGAGTTCAAAAGGTTTGAAAATCGATGTTAAAAAATGCGAAAAATGAAGAAAATAAAGATTTTGACATGTCAATTAAAAATTGGGAAATGATTCGTGAATAAAATATTTGTGATAGAAGGGAAAATTTGATCAATTTAGTTATGAACAACAAATTTTGGTATTGCATTAAAAAGGATAATATTCGACTATTCGAAAATTCTAATCGGTATTGACCGATTTCATTTGGGTATTCGAAAATTTTGATATTCGAACATTCAGAATTTGTTTCAAAATTTGAGGTGGGAAAAATGTGATCGCGAATTGCAAATTTTTACAATGCCAAAATCGAAAGTCATTGACGCTGGAATAATTCAAGTTCGAAAATTTTAATATAAACGTTCTCAAATTTAACGATCTGAAATTTTGAGAAATTGAAGAATAAAATTTGAGAATTAAAATTGAAGATAGATTTGAATATTATTTTGAAATCAAATTCAATTTGGATACAGAAATGTAATTTAATCTGAATATTTTTTAAATTGAATTGCATCATAAAATTCGGATATTTTTTGAATTGACGTAGAAAATAAAAGATTTACATATTTTTTCAACTAATCAAATACCTTCAAAATTGAAAAGTATCGAAATTTTGGATACTACATTTTGAAAGCTCAATTTTAAACAATTTAAAATCAAAAAATTTTTCAAAATTTTCTAACTCAAAAATTCGAAAACACAATCCAACATTTTCGAGAAATAAATAATAAGAAGCTTCGAAACTAAATTCAAAAACTGCGAAATTCGGAAATGAAGGAAAACTCAAAAAATTTTTTTATATACTCAAAACAGTCAAAAGTTATAATTTCAGAATTCAAGAACATAAAACTGTCAAATTTAGAAAATTTTTCAATCAGAAGGCGATGAACAACAATAATTTCCAATTCAAAAACCAAATCCCAGATTCTACATTTTCTACGAATTTCAACTCCTGAAAAGTTCTATATTTTCACCAATTTTACGTAAACTGTCGATATAAATGAAAAATCATAACTTTGTTCAAAATTTGTTATTATAAATTCTTAAGAAACATCCTAAAAATCCAAAAAAGTCTACAAAATTTGTAAACATTTTCACACATTCTACAAAATTAAACTCGTGGTAAGTCCAAATTTTCGCCAATTTTACGTAAACTGTGAAAAATTCAAAATGATAACTTTTTCAACACGTTTTAAATTCCCAAGAAACGTCCTAAAAATTTAAAAAATTCCACAAAAATTGTTAACAATCTCAAAAATTTGACAAAGTTCCAAAAAATCCCGTATTAAATAAAACTTTCTCAGATTTCGGAATTTGATACGCAAATAAAGAAATTTTCTAAAAACCACAAGTATGTATTAAAAAAAATCCAAATTCTTAAAACTTGACAATAAAGTACAATTTCAAAACTTCATTGGCTTCGAAAATTTTTCAAAATTCTAGGATTTCATCAGATTTTCGAAATTTAAATTGTAATAGAATATTCGAAGTATGACACTCACTTAAAAAGAAAAAAAAAACCTCTTTGATGTTGAATGTCTCATCTTATCAAATTAAATTAAATTAAAAAAAATACCGTCTTTTTCAAATTTCACATTGTGACGTCACATAACGGGGAGGTGGGTCCGCAAATGTGTGACACATCATGAAAATTCCTCTCCTTTCAAAATAACTTCTCCATTCCCACCCCCACCCCCCAACAAATTTCACCAAACTCAGCACCCACGTACAATCCACCCCTATTATCCCGCACGAAAAAATTCGCCCTTGAGGACCTCCAGGTCCTGAAGGAGGTCCTCCAGGACAAAACAAAAAATACAAAACACGAGGAAAATTCGTCGGACGCAAAAAACGGATTTCCGTCGCACGTAAATGTACGGACTGGAGAATAGCCGCCGATGCGTGTACATAGGTGCGCGTGTACAGTATGTACGAAGGAGAATAGCCGATAGCTAGCACTCGTTCTTTAGTGAAACCTCCGCCCCTTTTCAATCGAGACTTCAAACGGTGCAGCGTGGAATCATGATTGGAATGGCCGCTGCTAAGCAAGGGGCTCTGGCCCCGTTAGTCCGCGCTCGCTCGAGGCTGCTGTTGGGGTGGCCAAGGGCGGTTCTCTGCCTCCGCCACCTCTTCCACTTTCCAACCACCCAACCTCCCACGTACCGCGACTCAACTCATGATGAAATTCCTAGCATTCAATCGCGGCACTGGCCGTAGCTACGTTGCGTTGCACACAAGCGCGCGTAACCCATCCCCGAGCCACCCCGCACACATACCGCCGATTCACCCACACGCGCCGATATTATTTTCTAATCTCGAGCTGCGCTACGTTTAATAACTCGCGAATTTCCATCCAGAGCCAGGATTTTCTTCGTATATGTACGGGAAGGAAGGAAGAAAGGGGCTTTCGGGGAAGTGGCTGGCTCTAGGCTGATGGATGGAATTTTTGTAGTTGTTTGTGATCGAGTGGTAGAAATTCGAGTATTTGGGAGTTCTAACGAAATTTTGGCGTGGAAAAAACGGAATAGAAGTGTCGTAGGATCGAACAGTTTTAAATTCCTGATGATTTTGAATTTGCAAAATTTGAGATTTTTTCGATGGTCTTGAAAATGGACGAAATTTTGAAAACTAGAGATTTGTGATTGATTTTTTCAGGTTTCTCAAATTGAGAAAAATTCTGTATGGTTTAGGATATTTTCAAAACTTTTCCCCAGATTTGGAAAATTTCAAGAAGAACTCATTTTTCGAACATTTTCAGAGTGCAACGAAACTTTTACGGAAAATGTTCAAAGTTACGAAATGTCTGAAAAAATTTTCCAAGTTTCTGAAATTCTCTACATTTTCTGAAAATAATTTTTAAATTTCTGAAAATGTACCAAATGTATAATGTATGAAAAGAAATTTAAAATTCTACAGAAATATGTAGGAATTTCTAATTTTAGAAAAACTCCCAAAAATTCAAAATTTATTAAAACCTCTAAAAGTTTTGCAGTTGCATGAAATGAAAAATTTGTATCCTCATTTTGGACAAATTTACATAAATGTCTAAACGAAATTAATTATTTTCCAAGAATATCACAAACAAAAATTGAAAATCATCAAAAACTCTATCATTCTACCAAATCATCAAAATCCCCGTAAAACACGAAAATCTGTGAATTCCGAAATTTGTGAATTTTCGAATTCCAGTTTTTATTTGTGTTTAATCAAACTCAAATCAAAATATCCAAACTTCTAATTTTCAAACTCAAATTTAAATCTTCCTCAAACTTTCCCATTATTCTATTCTTCCCATATTTATAAAATTCCAAACATTCCCACACTACAAACATCGAATATTCATAATTCTTCAATTCTCAAATGCGATTTTTCCAAAAATATCTCCCTCCCCCCCACCCCCCACCCCCACACACCCACGACTGAATTTCACTCTTCATTTTTCGCATGTACCCAAGAAGCATCAAAACAAACCGAATCAATAACTTTCCAGGGCTGATAACGAAATTGGAAAATTTCCCTGGCATCGATATTACATTTTCGATCTGTTTCGGGATCGGGGACGTGTCGATATTTATGCATTCAGCGGCAATATGAAAGCCCGAAGCAATGTATATAGCGCCTGGATGTACACAATGTACCTATACGCGTTCAGCCAGAGTTCGCGACGCTGGAATTTAAATACGAACGCGAACGAGATTGGAAAATCGCATCGATCTGTTCCACCTCTTCTACCTTTTACGTCACTATCTGTTCCTTCCACTCCACTTAACTTACCCTCCGCCATCTACATTTTTTCGATGGTTTATTCAAGCGAGTGCGACTTGTTCATATTTCGCGATATTTGAATTGATGTACACTAAGGAAAAAGTTGAGTGAAAATGACTAGAATTTAGGGAAAAGTACTGGATAAGTTTGGCAAAATACTGATTAAATAAATGTAGGAAGTCGATTTCAATCAATTTAAATGTAGTCGAAACTACGAAAGAACATATTTTCTATGGCAATGAATTTATTGTTGTTTTTACTGATTTTTTTTTAATTAAAAAAAAAGTCAAGTCAATTTTATGAAATTTACCAACTGTATAGAATTTCTGGAAAAATGAATTTAGTCAATTTTGGCAGATAATTTATGTATTTAGAATACGAAAGATGATTCATTTAAAGTTAAGAAATATTGGAGTTTATTAGATTTTTGATACCATTCAATTTTAACCTATTTATTTTCTGAACTAAATTAGGAAATTTTGAAAGTTTTTGAAATTTTTAATATTTCATGATTTCAAAAATTCTAAGAATTTTTTTTACTGCATTGTTGAAGTTTTCAACATTTTTGCAAAATTCGGTGTATTTTTTAAATGATCATAATTTTGGACACTTTGAAAATTCTAAAGATTTCAAGTTAAGAATATTTGGAAATTTTAAACATGTGAACATTCATTTTTTGATAATTCAAAAATTTTTTCTAATTCGGAGAAATCCGGAAATTTTAAGTAACTCGAAAATTTCAAAAATTTGGAACATTTCGATATTTATGGTAATTTTGAAAATTTTCTGATCATTCAACATTTTTTTTATAATTTGGAGAAATCCGAAAATTTTGAGGAACTCGCGAATTCCAAAAATTCCAAACATTTCAATATTTCTGGTAATTTTGAAAATTTTGAAAATTTTCAGTGCTTGAAAATCCTTAAAATGTTGAACGTTTTGAAAATTTCGAAAATTTTGAGAATTCCCAACATTTTATAGTTTCAAAAATTCCATCAATTTTCAAAATGTCAAAGAATTCAACATTTTTCAAATTTTCTGTAATTTTCGAAAATTTGAGAAATTTCAACATTTTCAATAATTTATGATCCAAATTTTTAAAACGTGATAATTTTTTTTGCTTTGGATGAGCTCATTTTACACATTAAAATTTATATCACAATTAAGCATTTTCCATGCCAACAATGTTTTTCTGATAAAAAGAAATCGCATTTTCTTTTCATTTTCCGAATGTGGTTATTACTTAATTGAGATTCTCGAACAAGGCATTGGGGAATCATCGTTCGATTACATTGAATACGAATATTGGTAAAAACTGTTCCAAAGAAAAGGATTCCTCGCATCAATCTATAAAACGCCGAGGGAGAACGTAAATTGGAAAACCTCGTGAAGTAGATGGAAGAAGTATACATAATGTATATCATATAAAGCTTCGAGTAATACATTCGAGCAAATTTCTTCTTCTGTAGCCTCTTTCACTAAAATCGTATTTCTTACTCTCTTTCGCGAATTTTCAAACTGAATTTAGACATTTTTTATTTCATTTTCTCATTCTCAATTTATCAATCCTTCGACTCCTAATTTTGCGTCCAGTTCAGAACATATATAATTCGAAAAAGAAAAGTTTCTGCAGATTTTCGAAACTTGTAACTATTTTTATAAATTTTCGATTATTGTTTAAATAAACTAGAGTTTTGGAAGATTTCTCCAATTTTAACAGATAGTGTCAAGGAATAAATAATTTTCAAATTTGAAAAAAATCAAAATTTTTTCGCATGTTTATAATTTACTCAGGATTTTTGAAAATTCATCAGATATTTCCAAATTTGTTGAAAATTCCACTTAAACTAGGAAAAATTATATGAGTGTTGAAGGATGGAAAATTTTTAAATTTGAAAAAATTTGGAATTTTTTCGTACGTACACAACTGACTTAGGATTTTTGATAATAATTATCAAAAATCCATTCACTAGGAATTTTGAAAATTTTTTGAAAACCACATTAAAACTAGGAAAATTCACGCCAGTGTTGAGAAATGACGAATTTTGAAATTTGAGAAACATAGAATTTTTTTTGTACGTATATAATACAATTCATTCAGGATTTTTCGAAATTCACTAGAAATTTTCTTAATCTGTTAAAAACCCTACTGAACTAGGAAAATTCACGATAGTGTTGAAAAATGAAGAATTTCCAAATTTGGGAAACTTGGAATTTTTTCGTATGTACACAATTCATTTAGAATTTTTCAAAATTTATATACTAGAAATTTTCCACTTTAGTTAGAAACTCCACTGAAACTAGGAAAAATCACGCTAGTGTTAAAAAATGAAGAATTTTGAAATTTGAGAAACCTATAATTTTTTCGTATGTACAAAATTTACTCAAGATTTTTCGAAATTCACGAATGAAGAATTTTGAAATTCAAGAAACTCAGAATGTTCCCGTATGTACACAATTCACTCAGGATTTTTGAAAATTCACTGGAAATTTTATAGATCTATTAAAAACCTAATCTGAAACTATAAAAAATTCCGTAATGTCAAAAAATGCAGAATTTTGAAATTCGAGAAACTCAGTATTTTTTCGTATGTACGCAATTCACTCAGAATTTTTCAAAATTTACCAGAAATTCTTCACATTAGTTAGAAACCCAACTGAAACTAGGAAAAATCACGCTAGTGTCAAAGAATGGAGAATTTTGAAATTCGAGAAACTCAGAGATTTTTCGTATGTACACAATCCACTCAGGATTTTTGAGAATTCACTAGAAAATTTCCCAATTTGTTATAAACCTCACCAGAAGTATGAAAAAATACTCTAGTATCAAAAAATAAAGAATTTTGAAATTTAAGAAGCTTAGAATTTTTTCGTATGAACGCAATTCACTCAGGATTTTTGAAAATTCATTAGTAATTTTCCAAAGTTGTTGAAAACTCCACTGAAACTAGGAAAAATCAAGCTAGTGTTAAAGAATGAAGAATTTCAAAATTCGAGAAAATCAGAATTTTTTCGTATGTACACAAATCACTTAGGATTTTTCGAAATTCACTAGAAATTTTCTAAATGTTTTAAAAACCCCACTGAAACTAGGAAAAATCACCCTTTATAGTGTCAAAGAATGAAGAATTTCTAAATTCGAGATACTCAGAATTTTTCGTGTGTACACAATTCACTCAGGATTTTTCAAAAATCACTAAAACTCCTAAAATTGTCAGAAACCCCACTGAAACTAGGAAAAATCACGCTTAAATCGTCTGGAGTCGAAGCGAATCGTAAAAATGGCCACTTTTGATCGTCTCGCTCACACCGGAAAATACGATTTGTGGCTTGCAAAGTTCGCGCGCCGCCATACTCTGACCGTTTGAGCCATCGAGCGCGAAAGCCAAACCACAGAATGGAATTACTCTTGTTCAATTGTTTGTGACGATGAATAAATGGATTTGGTCATCGATTTGTAACGCTCTGTTTATTCGTCAGTCCGTTAGCACGTCATACACGATATTTCCGAAATCGACGAAAATGAAAGTAAAGCACCCATACAATTTCAAGACGTTCAGTTTCGCCCATGAACGCAGAAATTTTAGTGACCGAAAACCTACTGTCTAATTATCGATTTATATTGTCCAAATTTGACTCATTTTTCCAATAACTTCGATGATTTGAGTATAAATTTTTACACTCGAAAATTCGAATATTCAATTGTTACGAAATTAGACAAGTTTTGGATATAGCTGTTAAAATGAGATAATTTGAGAAATTAAACATACAATCATCCAAATTAAAAATTTTAGAATCCTAAAATATGAACTAAAAAATGTTATATTTTAGTATTTAAAAATTCAAATCCAAAATTTGTGACATTCCAAAGTTTTGAATAAATTGAAAATCAACTACAATACATTTTGAAACGCGAAATTTGCTTTTTACAAAAACAAATTATTCTGAATTTTATACCGAAACATCGTAATGAAAAAATTCCAAATTCGGAAAATGACTCAAATTTCGTAAGGCTACAAAATCCAATTATACAAAACTTCAAATTTCTGAAATAATAAAATTCGAAAATACAAGTCAATTTTTCATTCCATAGTTAAATTAAGGAATTTCTGAACTAAAAGACTTTTCGATCTTCCCAAAAGGAAAGGTATCACAGAATTCCGACTTGACCAAGTTCTCTCGGCATCAACCGTTACAGGAAGCTCACGGCTACATCACTAATTACTTAATCCAGCCGTAAGCTACCTCGTAGCGGCTTCATGCGAGTCGCGACTGAATACATAAACGCGTATACATGCATAGATGTGTGGATGATAATTGCCGGGTTACAGCGGTTGCTGAAACTGTCGCTGCCGCTGACACCAAAGACTTCTCAATCGCAGTTTGACTCGAAACCACTTTGTCGGAAATGTATTTCTGCGTCAAAATCATAACTAAACATTTCGGGTGTGCAGGCGAAATGAGTTACGGAAACAATCACGTCTGAGTGACTGCATTAATAATCGTGTAATTTTATTACACTCGCGAGGAAAATATACGATGGATCCAAAATTTTTATGCGTGGTGATGAAATTATAAAAATTTTTTTCGTTTTGGCGAGTATAAAATGGATATACAGAAAAAAGGGGAAAAAAGAAAATTATTCGACACCAAACACCTAGAAATTTGAACATTTTCGAAAGTATGAAAAATACTCGAAATTTTCGTAACTCTACAGATTTTTAATCGATTTTTTCAAAATTTCTTAAATTGAAAAAAAAAAAAAAAAAACGCACGGTTTGAGAGAATTTTTGAAACTTTTTCCCAGATTCGAAAAAAAAAAAAAACTTACGAAAATTATCCAAAAATCCGATTTCTCCAAAATAGTTACTGTAACGAAATTTCCTTCTAATTATAAGATTTTTTTCGTTTTGGACATACAAAAAAAGACACCTTAAGGAAAAAACGAAAATTATTCGACATTTGACCCCTAGAAATTCAAAAATTTTCGGAAGTATTAAAAATACTCGAAATTCCTAAAACTTCGAAGATTTTTGATACATTTTTTTTCAAGTTTCTCAAATTCAGAAAAATTCGACACGGTTTGAGGAAATTTTCGAAACTTTTTCCCAGATTCGAAAAATTACGAAAATTAGGCAAAAATCTCATTTTTCCAAAATTGTCAGTGTAACGAAATTTTCAAGAAATTATACATTTTTTTTCGTTTTGGATATACAAAAAAAGATGTACTTTAAGGAAAAAACGAAAAAAAGGGGGAAAAACGAAAATTGTTCGACATTCAACCCCTAGAAATTTGAAAATTTTCGAAAGTATTAAAAATACTCGAAATTCTCGTAACTCTACAGATTTTTAATCAATTTTTTCAAAGTTTCCTAAATTGAAAAAAAAACGCACGGTTTGAGAAATTTTTTGAAACTTTTTCCCAGATTCGAACAATAACGAAAATTAGCCAAAAGTCCCATTTCTCC
Organism: Platygaster equestris; assembly: GCA_030522785.1. Taxonomy (NCBI): domain Eukaryota; kingdom Metazoa; phylum Arthropoda; class Insecta; order Hymenoptera; family Platygastridae; genus Platygaster; species Platygaster equestris. Next base: position 10,501 of record JAPYZK010003602.1, read on the forward strand.
AAAATAGTCACTGTAACGAAATTTCCACGAAATTATACAATTTTCTTCGTTTTGGATACACAAAAAAAGATGCACCTTAAGGAAAAAACGAAAAAAAGGGGGGAAAACGAAAATTATTCGACATTCAACCCCTGGAAATCTGAAAATTTTCAAAATTATTAAAAATACTCGAAATTCCTAAAATTCAAGATTTTAAATCGATTTTTTTAAAGCTTCCTAAATTGAGAAAAATAATTTAGCACGGTTCGAAAAAATTTTCGAAACTTTTTCCCAGATTCGAAAAATTACAAAAATCAGTCAAAAATCACATTTTTCCAAAACAGTCACTGTAACAAAATTTTCACAACAAATTTCTAAAATCACGAAATGTCTAAAAAAAAAACTCTCGATCTTTAATAAAATCGCATATATAAAGCAGTCGCAAAATTTAGAAATTCCTTTTTTTTTCATAATCCAGATTTTCCCTTCATCCCACTTACAGTTTTTTGGGGTTTTCGAACAAATCTAAAATCTGGTTCTTTCACATCACGAAAACTATAGACAATTAAATCCGACAAATTCAAAACTGCGTAAAAATAATCAATTATTGCCACACTCATCCAGAAGAGCAAAAATAAAATGTCCTAAATGATCAGGATCGGTCTATTACAAAAAAAGGAGTGGTTGACGACGATTACTGTCCATTGTTTGACATGTTTGTATAAAGCATCGCTGCTATCGATGACAAATGACTGAATGTACAGGGGACAGTCTTGTCGACGCTGCGTGCGCTTGTCTTTTGTCAAGTCGTCCGAACATCGAGGGGGCACGACAATTACAGACGATATCTTGCGGATTTAGCCTTCCCCTCAGGCACGAATACTTTAAACCCGTGTTTGCCGATACCGAGCCCTCTTATTTCACATGTCATACCTTGGCGCAGGAACGGAAAAAAAATTTTCGCAATTACTCAGCGTCGATCGATAAATGAGTACTTTCGAAATATCACCTCGATTTACGGGAAACGGGGAGGAAAAAGATATAAATAAATCCGCTTTGCGAAGGCTTTCAAGGAAGGTGGAGCAGGGTATGGTGTCGAGGGGTTATTCTTAATATTTGTAGGGTTTTCGTACGGCAGGGAAACTTGAAAGCGGAGCTTGCGAGACCGGGGAAGGGACCCTAATATTACTGAAACACGAAAATCCTGGTTCCCGGACTCAATCCCGGTTTAGAAGTGAACAACGGGAATCGCGGATCATCTCGAATATTCGACGACTTTCGACTTACTCTCGACTTCGTGTTCTCTAGTATTCGTGGACTTTCTCAGTTGTAATTACATTCTTTAAAGGATTTTGAGTAGAATGTACAGGAAGTCTAGGGAATTGGGTATATTTAATGGAAATTAAGTCAGTTTTCAGTCGATGTACTATCTGAATCTGAATAAATTGGTTAAATCAAACTGTTCTATGGCGAATATTCGATTAATAATTTTGGGTTTTATTTTGAAATTGGTGATATTGAATTCATTGGTTCAATGATAGTTCAGAAGTTCAGCAGGAAATTAACTATTGAATGAAAGTCAAGAATTCGTTGTTTGGATAGTTATTTTAATTCATAAAATTTTCGAAATTTCTAAATTTTTAAGTGACGAAATTGCTTTTGATTATTATTTGAGATAGTGTAAATTTTCGGAAATTCTTACTTTTGAAGCGAATTTTTACGTGATTTTCGAATGCCAAAAAATGTTTCAAACTAAAATTCTTTTAAAATGAATAAAAATTCTTGAAAACTCTCCAAT
>JAPYZK010003603.1:0-21243 GCA_030522785.1 Platygaster equestris
TTTCAAAACTTTTTAAAATAAAACTTCGAAATTTAAAAAATTTCTGAAATTCTGTACATGTTCAACTTCTAAAAACTTCTAAAATTCTCAAAATCCTCCAAACTTTGAAAATCCCCAAAATTGTTGAGAATCTCGAAATGTTGAAAATGTTAAAAATTAATAAGTTCCTCGAAAACTTTGACACTTATAAAAATCAGTACTATTACTATTACTATTTTATTCAAAATACACTTTTTTGCAATGCGCTACATTTTTTTAATTTTTCAGAATTTCGGGCGGCGGGGGGGGCGGGGGGAGGCTTCAGCCCCCTCCCTGGCTACGTATTTGATGCGATTTTATTAATAAAATAGTCGACAAAATAACTAATTGAAGTCATCATATGGGGAATGAAAAATTAATAACAAGTCCGAAATGGTAAAATTTTACCAATCAAACAGGCATCGAAATAACTAGTATAGATATTTATATGCAACCCGCATTGTCCGGGACACCACTCTGGTTTTAAAACCAGAGTGGTTTTAATCTTTTTAACCATAGCCTAGTATATCTATAATATATAAGACTCTTTTTGATGTACATAGATAAACTAGGCTATGGTGAAAACCACTCTGGTTTGAAAACCAGAGCGGTTTCCCGGACCCTAAGGACTATAAAAAATAACAGAATTATATTCATTTGTAGTAAAATTGCACTATCTATTATTATCTTATAGTGAATTTCTGGTTACTCATAATTAGTTTGGTAGAACTATTGGAAAGTCATGAAAATAAGTATTTAAATTAGTAATATCCAACTACGAAAAATAGTACAATTCAACTAATTTGTAATACGATTTCACTAACGCCTATAGTGAATTTATAGTGAACGTTTCCTCAATTCGAAAATACTTATCAGAGAACTCCAGCCTAAAAAACTTTCCAAATTGGATGCTTTAGAATTCCAAATTTCGAATTTCGAAACTCTGCTTCGTTACGAACAATAATTCAAAATTTACCGAGATTGGTAGTTGGAAAACACCAGGCACTGTTTGTAAGGTATGCTTTTTAGGACTTTCATCAGCTGCTCGACTTTTATCTGCACCTGTAAATAATTTACACTTTAAATGACAAAATCTGTACAAAATTCATTCTAATAAATTATTCAGAAAGGCGAAGCCAATAATTTTCATTTTGAAGTTCTGAGATTGTACAATTTGAATCTGAAGTCGAAATACAAATATTTCAAATCTGCGTAATGTTGAAAATTCGAAGCGCATAATCCTAAAATTTGCAAGTTATAAACTCAGAATTGGAAAGAACGTAGATTTCCAATGAGTAATTTGGACATTTTCGAGTGAAATTCAAACGAATAAAAAGTTTCTGAATTTTCAGAATTGTTTTTTTTTCTTTATTGTTTTCATTCAAACATTCAAAAATTCGAATTTATAACTCTAATTTGAAGACTTTCAGAGTGGAGAATTTTGAACACTGAAGTTCGAAATGTGTAAGTTTTGAAATTGTAATTTAAAATTGAATTAAAAAAATTGCACCTGTCTTATAATATTCGGATGATGAGGCACAACGCTCACAAACTGTCTCAGCCCTAACAAAATAGGTCCATCGTTATCCAAAGATGATAAAACTGGAGACTGCATGTAGCGTTTCAAAAAAACTTCCAAATCTTCTGGATATGTTGCGCTCGATGATATAACTTGTTTGTGCAGCGGGAGTTTCGAAAAAATGTAACTGTAAATTTATAAAATATTACATTATTAAACAAGGAAATTGCATTGATCCGAAAATAACATCAATTTTTTTCCGATTTGCACTGAGTGATTCGACATACATTTAATTCATTTCTAAAAAGGTATGAACGTTTTAAATTTCGGAAAACATGAATTCAGGAAATCTTGTTCTTATTTTGTTATACACTTTGTATTGCAAAATATCGAGATATAGCATTCTCGAATGCCACGTTAAAAATATATTCCAAACGTGCAAAAAATTGCAATGCTGAATTTTAACCTTACGAATTATTATGAAATTTCGTGTGTAATAATAATACTGGAAATTTGATGAAATCAGAGGTTATAGTCTTACTCGATATCTTTCTGGAAACTTTCCTCCATTAATTTATCAGCCTCGTCCAGAACGAAAAGTCGAACCTGGTTCAATTTCAAAAACCCTTTTTCTAGAAGATGTTTCACTCGTCCAGGAGCACCAACCACTATATGACAACCTTGAATTTTTCTTTGGTCTTCGTTTATTGGCAGTCCTCCGACGAAATGTTCGACTTTCAAACCTGTAAAATAATTTCGACTTATAAAAATAATCTAGTTATATGATATTAGAAAATCAAAGCGTTTTCGTTTTTAACGTAATTTTTCCAGAAAATATTTCTATTTAAATATTATTTTATTTATTAGTACATATGTTACGAATATTTTTTCATACTAACGGCATTTTTGGATTTATTTTTTTATGTGTACAATGTGTACTAACTTTGTTTGTCAACAGATAATTTTCATCTTTTTTGATATTTTCATAATAAAATACAGATTACAGTTATTTGACAAATGGAGTTTTTTTATTCAGAATTGTCCAAATCCAAAATTTTTTACGAAATCTGAAAAACGAGTTCTGCTTTTTCTTATGATCATAATGAAATTCTTCGTAACTTGTAAATGTTTGACGATATAAAATACATCATACAAAATATTAAGTACCAGCAAATTTGCATCCTATCGATGAGATAACTTGTGCAATTTGAATTGCGATTTCTCTTGTTGGTGCCAAAATTAGGGACTGAACTGTGGATATTGATGTATCTATCATTTCCAGCGCCACAACTCCAAAAACGGCTGTTTTTCCAGTGCCGGATTTTGCTTTGACGATCAAATCTGAAGAAAAATATCACGATAAAGTTCACATTTTTAGACAAATTTAATTTTGCGTCAATATGGACATTGTTTGAAAAAATTTTTTATATTTTTTAACATTCAATTAAAGTTTTATAAAACCAACTATACAAAAAATTTTTGCTAAAATTATTGAGTATTTAAAAAGTTGTATAAAAACTATAACTACAAAGGGGTTGCCTGCACGAGCGATATGCATACATATAATTTACATATGCGGTTTTATACACCTTCTGATGTGTTGTATATCGCTCGTGCAGGGAAGCCCTAGAAGGGTTATTCCAGAATATAATAATAACTTTCTTTATGAATTTTTTCAATTTTCCTACCCACTTCTGACAATTATAGGTTTTTTGCAAGAAAAAAACAATTATTCAAATTTTCATTTCACAATAACTTCAACAAAAATCAAGTTTTTCTTCTCTATTTTGTCTGGACATTACAAGTTATTGTTTTTTCAACTTCCCAATAAACAATAATGTAATTTTAAGAATTTTAAACTAAAAATTCCCATAGCAAATATCAAATTTTGAAACTCTTTTTTTACCGAAACCACATCGCCCAAGAGGAACTGATTTAAGCTGCACAGGGGAAGGCTTTTGAAACCCGCAAGAAAACAATCCATCCATCACTTTTTGCGATAGCCCCATTTGAACGAAAGTAACATTTTCATTGATCTGAATATCCGCTGTTCGATTTCCCTTATTTACGTCATGAGCTACCTGAAGCGACATGTTACACTTTTTCCAAGATCTGTAGAAAACAGAGAAAACAATTCGTTAAGTATGCATCCAATCATAATTCGGTAAATGTCTAGTTTAGCGACTTCTGCGTAAAATGGGTTAAAAAAATTTTTCTTCTTCGTAAAATACGTGTTTTTCAGTAAGGAACTTATTTCTGTTTGCGGGGAAGCGATAATTTTGCGTTAAAATTGTTTGAACAAAAAAGTGTTATGACAGGTGACAGTGATAAAAACGAAAAAAGTGAATAACATGGGCAAAATAAAATTCGCACTGGCGTGGAATGCTGTGATATTGATCGAGATCAAGTGTAAATGCTGAAAAAAGTAATGAATTTTCGTGGAAATGTTTCTAAAAAACGCCCAGAGAATAAGGTTATATTGTTGATTGAGTCCGCGATTTTTTGACTCGACTCCGGTGGTCGCTGTGGTTGTGAGCGTTGTGAGTAACGCACTGATCTATTATATACATGCATATACATACATACCCACTGATCTGTAAAATACACTGGATAGCTGATAAGATAGGTGGGGATGTCCCTAATTGAACGTCGCCATTACATGTATATATAGATATACAATACAACATTTTTGGTCGGCCATTTGTTGGTATTCGGATAGGACATACGCGATAGAGCGGTGCGAATTTTAAGATCAGTCATTTACCCCGTGTAAATTTAAATTTCGCGCCGATTTAGCGCGCATGTCCTTTCCGAATATCCACAAATGGCGCCGTCCAATGGGGGTCAGAGAACTAGCGGTGGGGGAATGGGAATCAGCTATCCAGTGTATTTTACAGATCAATGTACATACCGGATAGGGCATGGATGGAGGCGGCGAAAAATCGAGGCGGCGAAAAATCGGGGCGGCAAAAAATCTCCTGAAAATGCGGGGTAAAAAAAAGCGGGATTGGCAGCATTTGTTACTGCACAGTATCACAACGGATAAGACATGTACCGCCATCTACCAGGGGATATGTTATTAAAAAAGTGATAAAATAATTTTCGATGATGTTGATAAAAAAGTGTCGCGGGAGATGCTACCACCTGCATTTATATTCTAATTTTTTGATATGTCAAAACGGTCAGAAGTGTAAAAACTAAAAACACCAAAATCCGTACGAAGCAGGGGTATGACACGGGCTGACTTTGCATACGTAAAGTGGTGGCTAACTAATGTCCCGATCGGAACTAAACCGCCAGGGGCGCTGACTCGATGTTGCCCGAGAGAAAAGTATCGAGCCTCTCTCTTTACGCTCTCTATTGGTCCGAAGCGTCCAAAGCGGGTTGAAGATTCAAACGGTAGAGCGATCCCGCTTCGAATGCTTAGAACCAATAGAGAGCGTAAAGAGAGAGGTTCGGTACTTTTCTCTCAGGCAACATCGGGTCAGCGCCCCTGGCGGTTTAGTTCCGATCGGGACATTAGTGGGTCACCGTTTCAAAGAGAGTGTCATACCCCTGGTACGAAGTACGAAGCGTTTGACGTACGCTTCATAACATCGGATGATTAATGAAAGATAAGACAAATATAAAAATAGGTTTTCGCAGCTATTATGTGCGAAAAATAATATACAACAGCAGTTTCTGTATCATTGCACGTTGAATTTACATAACAAAATTATAGAATTCCACCTCTAATTGTCATTTTTCATAATCAATTCCCGATTATGTAACAATTTGGTTATCAAAAATGTTGATATATCACTGAATAGGTGAAAATCATCATATCATTATCGTATCTTATTATTGATATGTAACATTTTTTAAATGGTTCGTTTACAATTTCGATACTATATAAATTTTCAACAAAAGTGACAATTTTTTAAATATCAAAAAACGGATTTTTTTCAATCGTAAAATATTTTAATTGTAGGATATTCTCAAATTTTTTGCATTTTTGGTGTGATTAGTTGGTACAAATGGTTCTCTCGGAGTGGAATACGTTTGGTAAATATGTTTCTTCACATATATATTTATATTATATACCACCTTAGTTCACATGGATTTGGCAAGCAAATTCGCTAAAAAAAATCTAGAAGTGTGCGTAACATTTAAGAAATTCCACTGAGGGGAAAACCAGAGACGGTATGGGCGTATTTTCCAGCACACAGCAGGATTCTGCACTATTCTGACGTTTGTATCCGAATATAAGCTGCACCACGTTTTTCAAGCTCTAAAAAACTGAAAAAGGGTGCGGCTTACATTCGAGTAAATATGGTATTTTGAGACAAATAAATATTTTACAGAAATTCCTTTTGGGTAGGAAAAACGTTGTCTCGAAACATGCAAGTCACCATTTCGGCCTTTTGTTGTCACATTTTAAAATTCAAAATTGTTGATTATGTACAAAACAGGAATTACGTAATAGAGCATTTTGGTATCAAAATATTTTAAAGAACCCAGCGCAACCACTCAGTAACGACGACGAATATCCTCTACTCTCGAGTTTGAACCCGAACAATCGATGAACCGAAGGGTCAGCGTTTGAAACCATGATAGATTCCTAGCGCCTTGGAAATATGCGTGATCTTGACGTTGCGCGATTTACGAGCGAGCTCGGTCCGCATTCTCGGCGCTTAGCGGGGATCTACCGCGGGGCGATGCATCAACATATCGCGAAAATTCCGGCAAAATCGCGTATCACAGTTATCCCGGATGAAACAGTCATTCAATTTTTGCCCCGGTCGCGAACCGGATTTTCGCGTATTACATGTGTATCAGTGGAACAGGATGTGGCAATCCAACATCCGGTCCAATCTGGTCGCTGGATGAAAAGTTTTGGAAGGCATCCAAGTATAGGGCATCGCAAAATCTGTTCAGAAATTTGAACACAACAGAAAAATTAAAAAAGTCAAAAGTCGCACTATAAATGGAATATTCATTTTGTTAGTCTACTCATGTATTCCCAATTCTGCAACTGATATGAAAAAATTGAATTTTCCCAAAGTCGGAATCGTTTTTTCATCTGCAAAGATGTATAGTTGTATACATAAATACACACGGATTAAAAACAATCGTGAGAATGGAGATTCGTCTTTATTTACGTTCACGCAAGACCAGATATTGCACGGTCGCCTAAGGATTAATAAAGATTTGATAATATTACATAAATCACATAAGTACGATATCAAATGAATCATTCAATCACCACGATAATAAATGCCTCAATCAATCAAAACAACCACTGATTGTGTGGCGCTTCCGGTAACACGCGATGACAACGAATACGCATTTACAATAATTATAATCGCCATAATCCATAATAACGTAAACACAGTGCCTTCAACGCCAACAATATATGCAATGAATAGACATTAGAGAATTCGTCCTATCGATAACTTGTATAAAAACTGTCGAACTACTAGATTAATGAGGTTTTGCAATTAATCATTCACCAGGATACAATTATATCGGTGTTGCACACATCGTGTTTTTCCCATGTTAACGAAACGTACCGTTATTTTTGCATAACTATCTTTGAACGGAAAAAAACGCGAGACCTCAATTTTATTGTCGGCAGCATTTCGACGGAAAAGCATTGTCCCTAAGGTATACTTCAAACCAATTCCAATTTTGAAACACTTCAATTTTCTCATGAGAATATTTACATGGGAACATTACAAATAAGAAAGCTTTCATGTGAACGCCACGCTTTCCCGATAGTAAAGAAAACACGTGGATACCAAAAATAAAGATCTACATCCATTTCTGACTTTACAGGTGATAAAAATATAACATCTTAAGTTATATGTAAAAAATGTAGCGTACAATGTCCTCTCGAAAGAATGTAAAACATCAACTCTGACTTTCCAGCTCTTTTGTTTTTCAATGTTTCTCGATTTTTCTTTGCACCTGGCAAAGCCTGTGCAACAGTTATGTAACTGTATTTTGGTTTGCTCGTATTATTTGCTCATTTTTGATAAAATTGAATGCAGAAATGTCAAAATTTTTATGGACAGTACATTATCGAAAAATTTTAACATACGTGGGAAAAAAGAGGAATTTTTGATAATTATTCCATTTAACATACGTAAATTTTCTAGAAAGCATAAAATTTTTTTCACTCTCCGAAATTTTTATAATAATTTCAGTGAATTATTCAAATTTTATGGAATGATATTACTACCCTAGCCAGTTGAGGGTGACGTTTTCTCGTCAGTTATTTTGAGGCGACGAAAAATTTCTCAAGCAAATCCAAATTTTGAATTTTTCAGGAAACTTTGAAACTTTCCGAATCTTGGGAAAAACTCGAATTTTTCGAGGAACTTATAATATTCGGAATTATCGAACAACTTCGAGTTTAAAATTTCAAGACATTTTGGAATTCATTTGATTTTCTGAGAATTCAGAATTTTCGGATGTTTCACAAACATACAATTTTGGAATCTTTCGAAAAACTTGGGATTTTATTCATATTTCTAGAAGAACACAAAATTTTACGAATTTTTCGAAAAACTTGAAGATTTTCACACTTTTCGGAAAACTTAAATTTTTTAAAAAACTCCAATTCCAAAATTTTTATAAAAACTCGAAATTTTCTCGATTTTTGTGGAAAACTTCAAATTTTCGCAATAAAAAGCAATCGAATTTTTCGATTGTTTCCGAAAAACTAACAATTTCCAAAATTCTCTTAAAACTAAAAATGTCAAATTTTCCGAAATACCCAAAATATTTAAATTTCCTGAAAAACTTCAAAATTCGCAAATCTATTGTAAAATTACGAATTGTTAAATTTCCGAAAAACTTGAAACTTTTCCATTGAAAAAAAAAAAAAAAAAAAAAAAAAACATAAAAATCACGAAATATTCTAGCCAGCTAAGAGCGACCAAATTTTGACGCCAAAACGTCTCCAAAAAGCGATGTTTAGGCGACGTTTGAGTCACTATGTGAAATCATGAAACGTTGAATTTTAAAAATTTATGAGAAACTCCGAATTTTTGAATTTTTAGAACTCAAATATCACAAATTTAGCAAAAAACGATTAAAAATACAGTTAGCAAAGATTGTATAGAAGGATATTAAGATTGTACTGAGTGCAAATCCAATTTATTTCGTTCGAAAACCGCTCTGAAATTTTTTTTTCATGATTTCACATAGTGACTCAAACGTCGCCTAAACATCGCTTTTTGGAGACGTTTTGGCGTCAAAATTTGGTCGCTCTTAGCTGGCTAGAATATTTCTTTTGCATTTATTTTGTAGAAAATAAGCAAAATATAAAGCTCAACAAAAATGCAATTGTTGCATGGACTTGGCAGGGTCGTGCCAGTCTTGGGAGCAGAGACGCAAATCAAGAACCCTGTTTTTCATACACTTCGCTAAATATAAGTCCCCAGGATCCTTCGTGCCAGACAAAAATATGCATCATGCCTCGTTTCTGAATTTCATCTTTCACTTCAGATTTGCGCAATATAAAACCCTAGTTTAATATGGCCGGTAATCTCATTTATTACGAAATACTTATCGCGTAAATAGGTAATATTCATATCCCGAATTATTTAATAGATAACCACAAGCTTAGCCCTAAATTCGATTTTACGGATCGTTACACTTAAATCAGATTTTATCTTGACTATCTAATCGCATCGTTCCCTTTTCTTGCTCGTTTAGAATCTTATCCCGAAGTGAAACACACTTCTTCGTATTCATCTAACGTCGAAAGGACTGAGTTGTAGTTTTTTCCTATTTTACGGTTTCATTTCATCTTAACCTAAAAAATGTTACTTTAGATACATTTTTGGGTTAGAATCAAATAAAATACAGTAGAGGAAGACGCCCTTGGTGGGACGATCCTTGGATGGGACAGAGGGAAAAAACATAGTAAATGAAGGATGAAAAAGAAAAAATTATGTAAGATTCCTTTCATCATGAAACATATATGGCTAAAGTGAAAATGAATTTTCTGCAATTTACTCCAAGATATGTGACGTGCGCCGAAGAAAGGGGGCTTACTCTGAAAAAATCGATTTTCAGATTTGTACATGAATCGATAGTTTTTCACTTGCTCTTTCAAAAGAAATTTGTACATGAATCGATAGTTTTTCACTTGCTCTTTCAAAAGAAACATTCAAAACATTCATTTGAGCGTTATTTTGGAGTAGAACTTTTATTGAAGTTCCCTTTCTCCTATGCCTCTAAAGTACCGGATGAGCTGCGATCGCTCGTACTGTAAAATCATGCCATGCAGAGTAAGCCCCCTTTCTTCGGCGCACGTCACATATGGATAAAAGTCCCTTTCCGCCATCAAAATTAAAATTTAATGACTCGTTTCCAGTAAATTTTCATAGTTTTAGAAAAATATTTTTAGAAAACTAGAAATACTGAATTTGAGACTATTCTATTCTTTAAAAAATCTAATTTTCTCAAATTTTGTCAACTCATATCAACTTTATGTAAACAATCATTTTCCATGCGCATGCAAAATTCCATGGTTGGAACGCATTTATTTCCTTGGTTGGAACACTTTGCGCATGCACGTTTTATTCTGTTATTGTGTCAATTTCAGCATTTTCAGTGTTTACATACTGTGAAAAAAAAACCGATGTAAACAACATCTATTTCGTTCATGTTGCTGTGGTTGTTTACTTCAAAAACACTGAGGTAAATTGTCGAATTTTTCATAATAATCATTCATCAAGAAAGTCACATACATTTACAGAACTTGTCCGATGACATTTTATCGTACAATTTTTCTAACCTGTAAAACGTATTATTATTAATTTAATATTTTTCAGCAACAATCAAGGATCAACTATTGTTCATTGTAAAATATAATTATTGTTTGAAATAAGTGGACTTTATCAAGATTTATTGTTAATTTTGATATCGTTCGAAAATTGTGTCAACTTGAATGTAAACATCGAGAAAATAGTAATTTCTAAATTTCAAAAATTTGAAAATTAATATTTGAAAGTTTTCTAATTAATTTATTCATTTATGAATATTCAATTGGATACATGTGTGAAAATGTTGTCAGTAATTTCATTTGTCGATAAAAGATTTACCAACTTAGCGAAATACTGACTAAAAATTTTCAATTGAACTCAACTCCTTTCCTCGATATATTCGCTGAAGTTTTCAGCTTCTCAGTACTATACTTTACCAGTTGATTTAAATGATTAGTTGATGAATTAATATGGGAATAAAGTTTCCCAACCAAGGAAATGCTTGTCCCAACCAAGGACCACGTGCCCTTGGTTAGGACGTTTGCATAGTTTTGCAAACATCATTGTGTAATCAACACTTCAGTTTAATGTTCGATAAAATCTATTTCCGAGTGTTGGTTAGGCATGACACTTCATGTGCAAGTAGAAAAAGGTATCAATATTATTGAATTTATTATTTATATTTAAGAAAAACAAAAAGCGTCCCAACTAAGGGCATCCTACTCTATTGCGGGAACGGGGCAATTTTAAGATTCTTTGATCAATTTGTAATATTTCCATTTTTTGTCATGAATTCGATATTTTTAATGTTTCGGAATTCTTCGAGTAATTTTTCTGTGCCTTCGAGAATATCAAGAAACTTTAGAAACATTTTCAAAATTGAAATAAATGAATCATATTTCAGATTATTCTCTTTGAAAAACCACAAAAACGTAAGAAATTCACAAAAAAATGTCCGAAATAAAAATAAAAATCAGAGCTCCCGACATTTCCATGCTAACAACTTATAAAAATTGGTCAATCTAAGAGCATGATCATCAACTCAGAAAATGACCCCGCAGTAAATCGATCAACAACTCATAAATCGAGTTCCTTTCCCGGTCAAATGAATAAAAACTAAAATCAATCTCAAAAGCTCCCCCGTTTTCCGCCCCTCATTTAATCGACCGACACAGCCAATCATTATTAATGAAATATTTCCGTCATTTGTATTTTCCGAATCCTTGTTTTCCCACAATTCTTTTGTTATATTCCCACGAATCCGTGACACTCGAACAGTTTCATAACGTATCATAGGAACGAGACGCTTTCCGCGAATTATAGCAATTTGGTTACTTTGTTTGATCAAAACATTGGTGTTGCGCTTTGCTTCGGACTCGCGTATTCAGTGTGGTGTGACACAACATCAATTCTCAAAAATCCCGAAAACTTTCGATAATACTGCAGCTTTTGGTGGAATATTCCTAGGAATCCAAAAGCGTTTTCGAGTCATTTCACGTGCGTTTCAAAAGGATTTCGAGGTTTCTCAAAGAACTGTCTGCCATGCGCTGAATTGTATTGAAGACTTTATATTCTGTCTTAGAGACGTTTTAAATATGTGCTGGCGCAAGCTGGACACTTCTTTGGTATGTGCTGGTAATTTATTCGAAACGCATATGAAATGCCAGGTCTGTGTTTTTTGGGTTTCGTCCATTTTGTAAGCCGGGTCTATCAGCTGAGATATGTTTGTTGAGAAAATATATCTTACGCTTATACAATTTATCATATTTATATGAAACATCTAGTCGCTATTTTCCCCGTATCATTTACGAAGCGATTGAAAGAAGCAGTAGTTATTACATTAGTCTATGTGACACACCTGTTATGATCAGCATTGTTATAGTCTTCATTCGTCGTTACGTGAAAAAAAATAAATATTCTTCCTTTTATGGACTTTCGACATTTTCTGTGGCGCAGCAAATAGACGCGCGTGAATTTTTCGCGCGTGTTCACTGCGCTGTGACGAATCGGGTGTTTTTGGTTATCTGGTAATTGGCTTCTTGTATTTCAACTCTGGTTCATTCACATTGTAATGTGATTTCGAATTCTACGGAAGCATTGATTTTTTATGGTTATTTTTATGAATCAAGGGCGAATGCACGAAAAATTTTCGGAGGGACTTTTCTGTGGAAATTTCTTGGGTGCCTTCAAGATTTGAAAAATTTTCTTATCTTTCTTGACTTGAACGTACGAATTTACTATTTTTTGAACTTGAACTTTGAGAATTTTGAAATCTGATGATGAGATTTTACGAATCCACATTATTTATCTTTGTATGTATATTAAATTGAAATTTAAAGATTTTGATTTTTGCCTTTGAATTTTCGGATCATTATGACACTAGATTATCAATTTCTGAAGTAATGATTAAGAAATTTGGAATGTTTAGTTTCGTTGCATTTTCAATGTTTGTATTCGATAACTTGAATTCAAAGATTTGAAACATGTCATCTTTTATAGTACCTACATATCTTTCATTTTGATGATATGGAAATTTATTACTTTTTGAATTTCAATTTCCGAACGCGATATAACAATTGTAATTATCACTGCAGTAATCAAGTTTTCATATTTAATTGAGAAATTCCAAAGTTTTTGATAGTAAATACATTTGGAAGTCGGAATAATTCACTTTTATATTTTTTTTCATTGTTTGATTTTCGAATTTTGAAATTTTTGCAATTTTTTATTCCTCTATCTTGTTATTCGCATATATCAATTTCAAAAATCTAATCACTTTCAAAACACATGTAAATTTTCACTTTTTTTCAAACTCTGTTTTCAGTTGCCGAAAGTTGCACTCAAATTCCACTTTCTCAAAATCCAATCAATTGGATTTGAGTAACTTTCAAGTTTCACCTAATTTGTACTAAAATTTTCCAATTTCGTATCTCTTATTTCAAAATTTGAATCAACTCAATTCAATTTCCGAGTCCAAAATATTGAATTTTCAGATAGGGTACAAAGATCAAAAATTTTCCTCATTCAAATTTTTACTAATCTCACTCACAAAAATAAATACTTTCATTTGAAATTTCAGAAGGTGTTACAACTAACTAACCCCCCCCCCCCCACACCCCTTTGCACGCGCCCCTATTTTAAATCGAATTCTCAAAAAATTCCTCAAGTTTATTCCGACATGAAATTAAATGTCGAATTCAAACATAATAAGCCAAAACCAATTCCTCTAAGAATCGACGCAATTCGAATGAGATCAAAAATTCCTCTACGGAATTATTTCTATGGAGCAACCTATTATACTTTCCGAATTATTATAATTCCTTGTTAAAGAAAATCAAAACCTTCATACAGGTTTGGAAAGAATATCAAAAAAATCTCATAAGAAATGGTATGTATATACATCGTATAAATTTCGCAAAATTTGTATTTTGAAATCCTGTACTCTCAGATCATTTGACAGGATAGATTTGAAAAATAAAAACCCAAAATGAACCTCCAGGGCAAAGTTTAATTACTACTTTTTTTCAAACTAATTTTTAATTGCCCCAAGTTAAACTTAGTCTCATAGTAAAATTGAAATTCTCATTCAAATTCCACTTATTCCCATAAGATTAGAGATTATGAGGGAGATGACGGTTTTTCTTTGCTTTTGGAAAAAAGGAAGCGAGGCTTCAGATTTTTCACCTCGTCCATGAATTTCCTACCTGGTGGGGTAGAGGTTAACATTTGCTTCAATCTGCGCTCATGTCATAATAATGAGAAAATCAAATAAATCATCGATAACAATAATCGAACAACAAGAATCATTAAACGATCATAATAATTAATTGTTCATCCCGAGGACTGAAACTGCAACGATGTTTTCTTTTTTCATTTTCTTGCAAAGAAAAAATCTGTATCCTGCGGTTGGAAACAAGATTAAAATTTCCATTCATGGTTTCCATCAAACTATCAATGTTAACGTAAATTTGATGTAAGCTAATTGTAAACAGTTTACACAGACTCAAGGTTAATAAAAGGTTCACTTAAACTCCATGTAAACATGTACGTAAACATGTCACCTAGGAACTTCCTGGAATAATAGTAAAAATAACAACCCAGCAAAAACAAAAATCCTTGCTTCTTTTCAAGTTCCAATCCTGGTATATAAAAGACAACATCATCTGTTCCTTAATATTTCCCCCAAACCAAAATCAAATTCCACATCAACTCAGCACTTTCGCAGCACCTTACGATTGTTGAAGCGCAAAAACGGAAAAAAAAACTGGGTCTAATAGCAAAATGTCTACGATCATAATTCGAACAAACGCCAGTGACGATTTTTTACACGTACTTCGCCGCTACCTAACCGTGATAACACTTCGCTATTGTGTGTCTTTTTCATTATGAAGCCACTTTCATCACACCTAGAGCAATAATACGATAAAATATGTACACCCAGATGCGCGATTGTTAACGCTACTCTCTTGCTCAGGCAAATTCATCCTATAACGAACAAATTTTACATCTGCATTTTCACAGATAACACTTCGTAATCGCCGCGGATTACTTTATGTTTAATTTGGTTAATTACAAAAAGCGACGCCCGAGTGGCAGTTGAATTTCCCCGCGCATTGAAAGGATATGAAGTAGGTACAAGAGTACTTCCATGTTATGTTCACCAGCGTCCATTTTACATCCACCAATTATGGCAGTATCAATAAAGCACATAACTGGAAATAAAGTGGACGTCAGTTGACCTAACCTGAACCCAACTCAACGTAACCAATTCTGAACTGACTCAAGGTGGATCCAGTGTCGACAATTTTCATCTACTCAACTCCTCTTCATATTTATTCGTCTCCACTTTGGATCCAGTAGTGCCCACTTTATGTCCACTTTCCGCGCGGCTCGAAGTTCCTTTTGCCGCGGAAGATTTTTGGGTTGGGAAATCACCAGAAATCTTGGGTGCTGCTGCGGTTGTTCCATAAGTTTTTCAAACTTGATTGGAACTCGTAGCGAAGGTTCTGGTAGTATCACGCGATGCTGCTCCCGCTTATGGTCGTCACGCACTTTTTTTCGGGAGTGTGCTGCTCGGAGTTGCTCCGGACCGCCCGCGAGCTACCGGAACTTGAGGTCGAGTCCGGTAGTGCGTTGTTGTTGTTGGTGGTCGACGTAGAGCTTCTTCTGCCGTTCGACGATTTCACGTCGAAGACTGACGTATCCGACTCGATGTCGGATTCGATCTGTGAGAATTGCAGAAATCGTTGGTAACAGTGATGCATTTTCGCGCTTTTTTTGTGCACGGTGAAAATTTTGCTCGTGTGATCATGTATGGTAGTGTATGAGCGATAGGATGGTTTTTGTTCACGCCAATTTTGCATTGTTTGGAGGAGAGATTTGGGTAAAACCGTATAAGCGGGTAAAACTGTGAACCTGATATATTTCAGTATTTAGTGCCTTCGCTTATCAATTATTATTCAACATTGGTCAATACATTGCCCAATCGACTGAATTTAGTTTCTCTAAGAATTAACCGTATCTAGTAGCCAGTTTCCTTGTAAAATGTTTGAATTGAAAAACTTTGCCTTTGAGCATAACCTAGAATAGAAAAAAAGCGTTGAAAAAGTATGCATCTGATAAAAACCGATAAAACCGGGGGAAATACGTTTACCGATTGTACCCTGCTTTTTCCGATTCATTTTTTCCACTGGCCTTTTTTTCCACTCATTCTTTTTTTCCACTCATTATTTTCTCCACTGACCGTTTTTTCCACTAATTCCTTTTTCTACTACTCTTTTGTTCACTTTCTTTCCAAAAAAATTTCTCCAGTAATGTTACAAATTATTCGAAGTTAGACATTCGAAGTCAATTTTAAATTGAACTGTCAAACTTCCAGCTGTCAAACATATCTTTCGAGCTCAAAAATATCTTCAGAGCTAACTCATCCGAGTTCATCAAAACTATTGTGTTATCAAATATAAAGTAAAATGGTTGTAGAACTATGATATCAGATGTGAATAAGCACCCTATTCTACCTATGAATGGGTTCCTCTATCAAATAACAGAAGAGAAAAATCGTAAAGTATCTTCGAGCTGTTGGCACTTCATCACGTTTTAATAACTTGAAATTTTTTGAAATAGTCATAAATATTTTGTAAGTATGTTTCGACATTTTTTATTCAAAGTATGTGTTCAAAAAATTGTTAGAAAATAAAAACAGTGGAAAAAACGGTAAATGGAAAAAAAGGTCAGTAGAAAAAATGTCGGTGGAAAAAATCGTTAGTGGAAAAATTGCACGATGAAGAAAAAAGTAGTGGAAAAAAGGATTGGAAAAAAAGGAGAGAAGAAAGTGTCGCACTACGACGTTTCCCGTTCCTTAAACTTCACTTTAAGTGTTCCACTTCAATTTTTTAAGGTCGTTTGAATTTTTCATCGATTGTTGTAACTGAAAAATGGTTAGGTATACGGTTTTACCCGACATTCCCCTGTAATTTGACACGGTTTTCGCATAGTTCTCAACGGTGGAAAAACTCCGACAGCCAAAATATGAGGAAAATTGATCCCAATGAACCCGAAGTTCAGAAATATTTCAGTCATTATGATTAGAAGACTTTTTTGCATTCGCTTGTGATCATGTGAGATCTTCAAGAAGGAACCCTGACGGAAAAATACTATTGGTCAATAATCAATAGTAACCCATTGGCATATACATATCTGTGTATTGGATTACTACCAGCAAAATTGCTCACAGCCATTGGTATTTTTCCGTGAAGAAACAGTTGGAGCGCTTATTTGTAACTCTCACAGCTAAAATCAATCGAAAACTCGATTTAAATCTGCATCAGTATTATTTGCGGATTCATTTGGTCGAGCCAGCTTGTATGTTCAGTGATCCAGTGAAGGACGACTTTGAATCCATGATTATTACCTTTGATTAAATCATCAAAATCTAATTATCATTGACCTAGAATAATCATGAAACATTAGCGCGTTGTGAAAGATGCTCGAAAAATGTATGAAAGGATTCGATTTCTGAAAGTTGTTCCAAGATATAAAACAATGTCAAAGAATCGAAAGTATGATTGAAAAAATATGATCGCGTTCCGAAAAATCCTTTCAAATAGCTCCAGAAGTATCGATATGTCTTTCCTGAATCATGACTAAAAAACATGATGTTTGCGTCAAGTTGTGTTATTTTCGAAATGCTTCTTTCATGTCAGCAGAAATAATAAAAATATAAAAAAGCTAAAAAAATACAGATACGATGAATTACAAATTAATTCGATGCCCGCGGCAAATACTTCGAGTTCAAAAACGCAAGACAAAAGATGTTCGCTCTCAATCTGAATGATCCACAGTGGGAAAAAAGATCATCATCCTCAATCTGTGATTTTGTACCTGTTAATGAGTTCAATAACACTGGCCTTCAAAATTTTATCTATCTAGAAAAGTCGTCAAATAAATGCAACATAACTCTTCACAAAATCAGATGAACGTTTTGCGGAACAACCATAATTTCGTACACTCTACTGTGATGAAAATTAACCTCCCCAGTCTCTATAGATTCTTAAAATTGATAAAACCTTTTTGATTTACAACAAGCTTTTCCTTTTTTCAGAAATAACCCATCTTGGACCAATTCAGATTGAGAGTCCCTTGCGGCATGCGTGAAAAAGGCAAAAAGCACTGAGCAAAAGCGCCAATCGTTTGGAAATGATGTTGATCTGTCAGTCTTGTAAGTTTTCGTAGCTTTCAAGTAACCGCGGTTTACTCACAAAAGGAACTTTCGTGAGAAAATGAAAGACTAGCCACGATTCGTATCGGTTATACGATCAACGAGCCGCTGTGGATGATAATGACGATGATGATGTGCTACCTTGTTGAAACAGACTACCTGTCTGGTAGCGGGGTGCGGGCTGTGGAAGAGGCCTTCGCTGGTGTCGCTGCCGCAGCTCGAGCTCTCACTGATTTCCGAGCCGAACTTCCGGGAAGCTCGAGGACTCGGCGGCGCCGCTCTGCTCTGGCCCCCCATTAAAGCTTGCGCATTCCTCGCGCAAACCTGCGACTGGATTATCTCGCACACCCTCTTGAATCTCCTTATGTTCCCTGAAAACACACGTTCGGATCGATGATCGATCAGTGAATGATCGTTTGATGTAATAGTGCTCCTGACGTTCCAGAGAAGGAAGTGACTGACTTCCAATTGACTTCTTTTTGACTTTAAGCTGACTACTACTAATTTTGGCATGCTTTCACCTAAAATTGGCATGTTTTGATGTAAATTACATCAATAGGTTCATTTTTAAATAACTAGATTTGGTTAACGCGCCCGTTGGGGGCGTGGCTGCAATCAATTTCATTTTATGCATTCTTTTTATTGAGGGGGGTATGACCTTGACTTCTCAGGCTTTGATCAGTATATGTATATTGGCCTCGTCTCAGGGTACGAAATTCGACGCACTCTACAAAAAAAAATGTGTACTCGCTATTTGTTCGTATACAATTCGTCATCTAATGTTATTTCTCTGAATTTTCTTAAAACCGAAAAATTTGAAAAGCAAAAAAATGTTTCTTACTTACAATTTTTTCTTGGACAATATGTTATCATTGATTTATTGTCCAATTTGACCTAAGCCGAAAAATTTGAAAAGCAGAGAAACAATTTCATCAACAATTTTCGCATAAACAATTTGTCATTGTTTATTGACTCTTCAATTTGTCTCAAAGCCGATGAGTAATTGATGCAAAAATTATTTTTTTAATCTACGATTTGTTGTTAAACAATTTATCATTGTTCATTAATTTTCGTTTTGGCTCAAAGCCTCAAAAATGGAAAACTGAAGATAGCACAAAAAATCTTCCTTATTCCGAAATTATTCATCAACAAATTGTCTAACAAACAAAACAGTGTTGAACAAATAATATTAGAACCTCACATTGAGTTGGTAATAAGACCTGACAAAAATTCGAAAGAGAACATTTCCATCGTTCAAATTATTGCGCGCTGTTCATCCACAAACAGCCTTTTTATCAGGTAGCCAATCAGAGCAGGTTTTAAAAATTTGAATCGCCAACTTCAGAGGTTTCATTGCTGTCATTACTTTTTTTTAAAAGGATACACATCGAAAATATGACCCAGGTCATGTATGGTCATTTTGTGAAAATAATCGGAAATTTCACGAGAATCAAATGCATAATTACATGACAAAGAATCATTGGATGATAATGGTTACTGAATTTATTTTAGTTATGTTGTTGAAAAATTATTCGAAAATAGAAATTATTTCCGAATATTTTAATATCGATCAGAATTTTCGAATAGATATAAATATATCATAAAATATGACGTATCAACATGGTTGATATTGTTTGATATTGTCCATTGTCCGTATCAACATTGTTTGGATTTCGCTCACGGTACACTTGGGTGATTCCGTAGTAACTGTCACATAAGGTTCGAAAGTTTTCATAATTATGAATGTGTCCAACAAGTTTTGCTGACCATTTTTTTGTGGACATTATATATTACAATATCCAAAGTAGTTCTACTACAAGTTTTACCAAATCCGATTTATACGATGTACATCGAACGTCGCTGTTACAGTACCACTCTAATGCAATTTTGATTAAAAATTTTCTTTTTCAATCGTTTCTCATAGTCTCAAAAATTGCAAACTGTTATTCATTGGAGAGGATTTTTTGTAAACAAACAATATCTTAAAATAAAATTCGAATCATGAACACATGAAAAGCAGACCTCTCCGTAATTGTCTTCTTGGAAGTATGTGCGAAAATTGTTTATGTAATTTCGAAAATTGGATAAAAATCTGTTGAAAACGAAAAGAAAATTTTAATAAACATGAATCTTTCTAATTTTTTTCCCAAATTAACTTTGATCGATCTGTAACGATGATCGATTTGTTGAAAAAACCGAAATGCCACGGTACTGACATTTTCACTTAAAAAAAGCTTCAAATTTTGATGTTTACAAAATGTTAACTCTATCCAAAAAAATTTCTGACTTGTTTTGGATAACATAAGAGGAATTTATCAAATTTTATGGAAAAAAATGAATTGCTTTCATAATACTGAGGTCCACGGTACTGACACGAAGTTTCGTGACACACTGTTTTTCGATCATTTTCGTCCTCTATAATATGTAAAGACAACTTTGACTTGTTGAATAGAACAAAAAAATTTAATTCGTAATCGTTAATTGCAAGAATGTTTTGTTTTTCTGGAAACATCATTCAAATTATTAGCTATCAGTAAAGAATAAACTAACGAATGATGTATCGCAGAAACGCATGGACAAAGTTTGAACATGGTTTGTGCATTGACGAATGAAAATATATCACACGATTTCGCGTGTAGTAGAACTTTCACATTCAGCTCGAAGTTATATGGATCAAACAATGTATTTTAATTCTTTTTTTTATGAAATAAATATACATCTAACTGGAAATCGTGCTCGAGGACATGCCGCGATACTAACATTATCAATACTAATGTATCTTTATTTTAATTAGTTCGGTAATATTGAATCCATTTTTGCTCGTGATCTACAGGATAAACATATATTTTTTGGAATCATGCATTGTTTTGAATTTAAACTGGAATATTTTGTTCGAAACCTGAAAAGACACATATATGACAGTTACAACAGAATCACCCACCTTCGTTACAAGCATTAATATCTGCATCTAACGAACTGGCTGTATATTGCATACTCTGAAAGAGTTGATTTATTGAATAAATGAATAAATGAATAAATAAGTCCAGAATAAAGATAAATATATTATTACTATCATATCATGAGTATATCATCAATAAAACGGAATATTATTCCCATTTTTTCTTTTGATAAAATTATTTCACTCAATTCTAACCTCAAAAATGATACTTTAAAGGTATTTTCCGGTTACAATCGAGTAAAACACAGTATTGCAATTGCGTCGCGAAAGA
>JAPYZK010003604.1:0-11636 GCA_030522785.1 Platygaster equestris
GTACAACTGTTTGAAATGCAATGCACCCACCCAAGCGATGATTTACATATAATTTCGTGCAAAAATACAGAAAACAAAACCTGTGAAATTAAATATGCAGATAATATCGAAGCATTGGTTCCATGTGAAACTTTAAACAATTGCCTCGAGTTGATTCCACAGCTCCCATTTTTACGGACAGTCTCAAGAATAACGTACTCGAACTGTATATTTTTGCAAAATCAAGCATTACTTGATTTCACAAAAAAATTAAAGATAGAAAATGGACCTGAAATTGAAATCACTGCTCCATCGTCGAACTTACAATCCGATATTGGGTCGCCGAATTTTCGTATTTTCGCTGGGATTCGACAGTTGACTCTAAAAAAATTCAGCTTTGTCATCAAGAAAAATGTTTTTCAAGGAGTGGACACTCTCGAAAAATTGAACATTTTTGAAAATGAGCTGAAAATATCTGAAGAATTTTTTGAAGATATGCCAAATTTACGAGAGTTCCGGATGAGGAAAAATCTTCTGTTTCTTTTTGATTTTCGAGCTTTTAACAAATTGGGAAAATTGGAAACTCTTGATCTCGATTCTGAAGATAATTACGAGTCTTCGAAACAACGCGTTTACGAAAAATTACCAAAGCATCTTTCCAAGAATAATAAAGTTGTTCGAAGCATTTCGATATCGAATTTGCCGTTTCTTTTTATGACTTTTCCGGATGATTTTTTCGGTAACCTAGAGTCTCTGACTGACATTGAACTAACTGGGAATGATATTAAATATCTACCTAATAAGTCGTGTTTCATCAACAATCAACAGTTGAAAAAAATGAATATATCGAACAATCTATTGAAGGAAATACCAAGGTTTTTTTTAATACTATAACGTACTTACGATGTTTGGAAAAATGCGACGTATTTAAAACAATATTTTGTACTTGTAGGAATTTTTTTCGTGGTTTGTTCGCACTGGAATGCGAAATTTTTGGAACAATATAATTTTGGATCTTTGGGAAAACAAACAGGTCCGATCGTAGTTGAAAAGGAACATTTCGAGGGTTTGAAAAGACTTCGGATTTTAGATCTGTCTTGGAATAAAATTCAAATGTTTCCCGATGGAATTTTCACGAATAATAAGGATTTAGAGGTCCTTGACTTGTCTGGAAACAATTTGATCACTGTCACTAAGTAATTTTTTCTAACTTCATTATGATAACTATCTTTTTAGATGTTTCCATGTATGAAAAATATGAATAATTCTTTTTTTTTGGTTCAGAGAAATATCAAGAAGTTTATCAAAATTAAAAACTTTGATACTAAGTCACCAAAAAACGACGCTCAAAATTACAATCGATTTCATAAAAAACCTCAAAAATATCGAAACCTTGGACTTATCACTGAATGAAATTGACTCCTTGCCTGGCGAATCGTTCATGAATAATAACAGTTTGAAATATATAAATTTGAACGGAAACAATCTACAGAAAATAACAAGGTAAATTTGTTTTCTGACTCATAATGCATCTATAGGTTTTCTGGAAATTATAATTAATCGTATTATTTCGCAGGAAAACATTTTCTGGCTTGCAAAATTTGAGAGAACTACACCTGGATGATAATTTTATCGAAAACGTGGACACTGATGCTTTCACTGATCTCGAGTTTTTGGAAATCGTTAATTTTCGAAAAAACAATTTATACTTCGATTCTTCGCCATTTTCTCCGTTTTACAAAAACAGCAAACTCCAAAAACTCGATTTGAGCCAAAAAAAAATTTCAAAAATTTTCGATGATTGGCGTGATGCACCGTTATTGGAAGATTTGAATTTAGAAAAGAACAATTTGATAAAAATAGACGTGGGCCCAAAAAATTTTCTTTTTCAGAATTATTGATCAGATAATTTTGATGTTCTTTTTTTTTACAGAGCACAGACATTCAATTTCTGTCAGAGCATATTTTCGTGAATCTGAAGAAAAATCCAATCGAAGAAATTACTTTAAACGACATTTTATCAGGTCCACCGACAAAAACGTACCCTAAAACAGTAGAGATAATTCTGGGTGATAATAGTATTTTTTCCAACTGCCCCTTTCCAATTTTTTTTGTTACGTAAAACAAAAAATACATCTTACGATCGAAAATCGTGTTATTTTAACGTCACGAAATTTGACTTGTGCTGGGCCGGAAAATTTAAAGGGGAAAAGTATTTTCGATTTTGATATCGACTCATGTTGTTCGAGAACCCGAAATGAAAAAGAAAAATTCCGCGATTTAACAACCGAATCTGCGTCTCGGGAGAACAAAAATATTTTGGAAAATGAAAGCTCTACAGTTTTGGAAATTTTTGAAAAGGATCGGAAGGTAATGCCCTCATTTTATTCATCATTGAATATGATTTTTACTTTCATTTATGTGAAAAAATGAATAATATACAAATGAATCCAGAAACTTCATCCCTGATATTATCATTTTGTAAATATTTTTTTCAGCTTTTACCGAACCATCTACGAGCGGTCTTCGCTAACGATTGATTCGTTTCTTGTTGTTCAACGAATCAACTGATTGTTTTTTTGTTTACAATAATCACTGTGATTATAGCCGTGGTATTTTTCCAAATTTGTTGTTCACGTAATGACCATCCTTATAAAAAATTATCTCAGAGTTATGATATTGTTCAATAGAACACACTTACACTGATGAATAAAACGAACGATGCAAAATGCGAATGTAGTCAAATATATTTTTGTATCATTTTCAAATTTGAAAAATCATTAAATTTCGCAATACCAACGTGTATAGCTGAATACTGAAAATTCGTCTCCTTTGAATGAATTTATTTTGGAGTGTCTATTAGTTATGATCAGATTCTAATAGATCGATCGGATGATTTTGAAATGAACCACTATCTAAAATTTTTACTATGTCAAAATTTCATTGATAATTATAAGAATCGAGTTTTCTGGTTCATATAATTTGAAAATTCAAAATGTCAATTAAAATCCGAACTTAATAATAGTTCGTATCAATTTTGAGAATTCAATTTACTACTTTTTTAGAAAATATAAATAAAGAAAATTTAAGTTTGGTATTTTAACAGTTTCAATTAACAATAAATCGATATATATGTAAACTAAATTAATAATTTTCATCTGAAACACTTCCGAAATTTCGTTAAAAAACAGTTAAATTAATATTCGAAATAAAATTACACCGAAAAATTTTCAGATTTCCATCAAAAATTTGAATAAAGATATAATTATTTCTTAACCGAAAATTGCATTTTTAACTCACGCAGCAGAACAAGGACATTTTTGGAAAACTTAGTAATTGATTAAAATTTCTAGAAACGCCATTTTCATAATTAATTAATTTACGAGTCGAGAAAGAAAAATTCGCCGGCGAAGTGGGAAACAGCAAGTACATAAGGAAACCTCGGTTGATCGGTTTTCACGACTCAAAACTCAAGATTCAACTCGTAACTCACTACGAGAATGTGTAATTTTACCGCGCTCCGCCAGGCGGCAGCACCATCCAGTTTTCAAATTGAACTGACGTGTCCTTTTGTTTTCATTACGAAATGCAACGTGTGTTGTGACAAGCAACGCGGATGTGGCGTAAAGTATGTTCTAATGTTCACGACAAGTGACATTGACGATTTTTCAACATTCCAAATAGCATCGAAATTCGTTTTATTACACAAATCGCGCAATAATGCATGGAAGTGCCACGGAGACATAACCCCATAACGCGTCAAGTGTCAAGTGTTGGACGGGGAATAAATTTGCAGCGTTGGCAAGGAAAAAAATTTGAATAGTCGTTTCGATGAAACGAAAAATGGAAAGGGACGCGATGATCGAGGAAGGAAAAAAGGATTCCAGCGGGATTTTTCACGAACCAAGTGATATCAAGGGAGACGAGTGGAATGTTGTTTTTCTCTTTTGCCTTTACCTTTTGCAAGGGATTCCGCTGGGCATTGCGAATGCGATTCCCATGCTTTTGCAAAACCGACATGTTTCATATAAACAACAGGTTTGACGCTTTTTTTATTGTTTAGTTTTTGGAATTTTTTGGAGACGCTGTCTGAATTATCAAAATACGAAATTCGTTGATGTATATACATATGTATATAGTAGTATACGAGTTTCATTTTTTATATTTTTATTTTAAAAATTGATATTCTGATAATGATAAATACTGCGTAATAAGTATTAATATATACACAATATATGATATAGAATATAATACAATACCTGTACTAATTATATTTTCAATTTTGAAATGAACAGTTTCATTTATGAGAATGCTTTTTTCCAGGCAGAGTTCAGTTTCGTGAATTGGCCATTTTCCCTCAAACTGCTGTGGGCGCCGATATTGGATTCCATTTTCATATACAAATTCGGTCGCAGAAAAACATGGCTGATTCCAGCACAATTGTTGATTGGCATTTTCATGTTGTTACTGTCGAGATACATAGACGACATTTTAGACGACAATAGCGAAAATCTGAATATCGGCTTGTTGACCGTGATTTTTTTTACTTTGAATACACTTGCTGCGACTCAAGATATCGCTGTTGATGGCTGGGCTCTCACTATGCTTAAACGGTAACATGAAAATGATTTATATTTTCTTCTTGTTATTTCCACCATCCATACATTTCTCAACTAGTGGAAAAATTGTATTATTGTTCCACTAGTTCCGGACTTCAAATTAAAAATCTCAAATTACAGTAATACCTTTCCAGACTTGAGAATTCGCAAAATGAATATTAAGATAACTAAGCATAAAAGTACATGAACTATGTAATCGAAAATTTTTAATTGGTACAGAAAATGGAATTTCAAAGTTGAGCATTTCCTTTTTTTTCAATAGAAAAAAAATTCTCACTTTCATCGGGTGTACCAGAAAATTATCAAATTTTGTTTTTGAATTCATAAATAAAAAAATATTACTCATTGTCGGAATATTTCTAGTTATGTGATGAAAAAATTGTCTGTTAAACACAAAAATCTCATAAACTCATTAAAAAAGCACATTTTCCCTTGATCAACTATGTATCAATCGAAATAGAGCCATCTTGCAAAATAATATTAAAAATAACGGAATTTTTCAGATGCAACGTGGGTTACGCTTCGACGTGCAATTCTGTGGGCCAAACAGCCGGTTATTTTTTGGGCTATGTCGTTTTTTTGGCACTTGAATCTGCACATTTCTGCAACAGTTACTTTAGGTCCAAACCTTCCGATGATGGAATCATTAATTTATCAGGTGAATTCACACTCGAGAATCATCATCTTACGCTGTTCGTTCTATTTTTTATCATGAAAGACAGTTTTTATTGCCAAGACACTTGAATGATGAAAACAGAAATTCAGAATCAATTGAGATGAATAAAAAGTAAACAATTACATTATTTTTCAGGGTTTTTGTACTTTTGGGGCGTGATTTTCGTCGTGACAACGATTTTTGTCGCCTTGTTCAAAAAAGAGGAGCAGGAAAAATTCCACGAGGGCGGATTCGATTACACAAATATCAAAGATGCTTATTTAGTTTTATTAGAAATTTTAAGATTGCCCAGCGTCAAGTTGTTTGTCGTAATTTTGTTGACTGCAAAGGTTTATATCCCTCATTTTTTTAATTTAGATACAACAAATGTTCATTATTCATTTATCATACTTCAATATTGACTCAAAAATATTCATTTTGCATACTAACAAATATTATTATTCATTTTAATTAGCTATTACTCAATTTTCTATTTCGGAATAAGAAACTTTTTTTCTCACATGAAATGAAGTTAGTTGGTGTAGGCGACTGAATAATCATTGGATGAAGTCATTAATAACTTATTGAACTTTTCAGATTGGCTTTTCTGCCTGTGATGCGGTCACGAGTTTGAAACTCGTCGAAGCTGGAATAGCAAAAGAAAACATCGCCATGCTGGTGGTTCCAATGGTACCTCTGAACATAATTCTGCCATTGATAATTTCGAAATATACAGTCGGACCAAAGCCGATGGATGTTTATTTAAAAGCTATGCCTTATAGGTATTCATGCGTATTATTGTTACAGTAATTTCAAGTGTACCATTTTGTGAAAATGGTTGTCAAATTTTTGTGGGGGAAAAATTTCGAAAAATTTGTTTCTATTGAAAAGTATTTTCGAGAATTTCAACGATAATTCTGAATGATTTGCAGGGAATGTAGAAAAATTTTATAGAGCCTTTGTTAGACTTCTTAAAAATTGATAATCTGAAGGAACTTCATGAATCAGGAAAAAGTTTCCAGTAACTTTGATTTTTTTGTTTAATAGGCCAAAACTTTTGGGAAATTTTTAGCTTTCATCTTTTTTTCTGATTCGTAACAATTTTCAGAAAAAATTCCGAAATTAAGCAAGTAATGAAAAATTTGAAAAATGCATAGAAATTTTTTTGGAAAAATTGCTTTAAACAAATTTGCAATGTATATCTGGGTTTGTGAAGAATGAGTCAACTGACCGCAAATTTATTTTATAGGCTCATTTTTGGATTGATATCTGCGTTTCTGGTGTTTTTCACGCCGTTTATTGTACAAAATGGAAACGTCCCTTTCTATTTCTACGGCGTTTTGATCATTGTCTATGTACTGCACCAGGTAAGTAGATTGGAGAATAGAAAAAAAATTCTGAACTATATTGATGATCTTCAGTAATTTTCGTCGATTTCAAAACTTGCTGAAATCAAAAATATTATTGAGAAGAGTAACTTTTTATCGTTATTCTGAACGAAACGACTGGTTACAAGTCACTGCTAAGACTTGTAATTGCTATTTTTTGTGGAATGTTATCAAAAATAATTTTTTCCAGATTACAACAAACAGCATGTTTGTTGCCGTGATGTCTTTTTTTGCAAAAATCAGCGACCCTTCGATCGGGGGCACTTATATGACGTTACTGAATACATTGTCCAATCTCGGTGGAAACTGGCCAGCCACTGTAGCACTTTGGCTCGTTGACCCTCTCACGTTCAGACAGTGCAGCACTGACCCGCTAAATGATTGCAGCACACTGACGGAAAAAGAGGTTCATTTTTCGAAAAGTTGGAATCAGAAGAAAAATTTTTTCAGTCAAGATTTTGGAAAAAGTTGATAGCGTCTGGGACACAGAGTAGAAGTGGAAAATTTTTTCAAACAAAAGCAGAAATTGAATTGAAAATTTTTGAATGCGTGTTTGTGTGTTTTGTTTTTTTTTTTTTAATTTTGATGTAATAATTTTTTACATATGTACTTTCATGTACAATTGTGAATTTTATTTATGTTTGAACAAATTTTGGAAATGTTTGGAAAATGTCCCGAATTCGCAAAAGTTTTCCAAATTTAAAAACTAACAAAAACTGCGAGCAATTATTGAAAAGTCTAAATTTTGTTATTACTCTGTAAATTCTGCAGATATATGTGGAAAATTTTATGTCAGCAAAGTTAAGCTTAGCAAAGTGAAAATTTTGAAGTGTTGAGTCTTCTGAAAGAATTTAAAATAATGAAAAAAAAGTTTTTAAATTTAAATGAAAGTTGAGAATTTTTTTTTTTTTTTTTTTTTTGTTTGTTAAAGTTAAACCTCCAGTATTGAATATTTGAATATTTTTGATCAAGTCTTTTTATTTTAAAATCTCTCAATACAAATTCAAATCTAAAAATTTTATAATAGTGACGTATAATTTTGAAAATTGTGTTGAAAATATTTTCGAAAATAAATTTTTGCATAATTTCCAAATTTTGAGGATTGATGATTTTCCCAGTTCGTAATTAAAATTTTCAAAATTCAGAAGTTTCCAGATTTCCCGATTCTCGAATATTAGTTTTTTTTTTTTTTTTACCTAATTGACTTTTTTGATGACTAAATAATTCCGATTTTGTTCGAACTTGATAATTTTTTTCTTCATGTTCAAATTGTGTGGATTAGATTTTCGACTATAAACTTTTTCATAACTCAAAATTTGAAGATTGATAATTTTCTTAGTTTAAAATTAACAATTTTCAACGTTCAGAAGTTTCCGAATTCAACTTTTTTGGGCATAATTGATTTTTTCAATGACTTGAATAATTTCGAATGTCATTCTAACTCGTCCATTTGTTTCTTCAGGTGTGCGCCAAAACCGAGAACGGAAAATGCGACATGCGACTCGACGGTTTCTATATCGAGAGCATTTTATGCGTCATTGTCGGTTTCCTGTGGCTCGGGTGGGCTAAAAGGAAAGTGCGACATTTGCAAAAACAGCCTCTGTCGGCGTGGAAAGTTTCCAAACGCCACAGGTAACGACGAGGCAAATCTAGACGATTCGAATTTCAAGGAATTACGGCGCGGATGTTCTCGTTCCATCGATTCGACGAAGTGTTCTTCTGTGATATTTTTCATAGAAACGCGATTTTCTCTAGTTGACATTTCACTGACTCTGCCAAAAGGCAGAGATCATTGTTCTCCGACCAATGAGCAGTTTTCGAGTACAATTTATTTATTGTTGAGGCGATTCTTGTATTGTTTGTATCGAGTATTACGGTTCAATTTGTTCCATTATATGAGTCCACGACAATTTGAATTTGTTGTAATATATTGTGTGGATTGCGAAATGCGGGGTTAAAATTGTATTGATTGCAGGGAATGTTGTTGCTGCATGATATTTTTTTAAATAAATTGTGGTTTTGCATGAAATTGTGAAAAATTATGGATGTGTCATTTTTGTGGTCAAGTTGGGTTGATTAGATTTAGTTAGATTTGTTTATTTGGATACAAACCGATGATTATGGGTAGAATTACGCAACTAATTTTATATTATTTGATTGGCGAATGATTTCATGTCGCCCGCTATTTTTTTTAATCCGCCGACGAGCCAGTCCCAAGCGTCGACGACTTTTTCGTGCCATTCTTCTTCCAGCGATTCGCTTTTGGCGTATTTTTCGTAAGCGCTTTCGAAGTCTTTGACGATTTTATGGGTTCTTTCGGGTTTTGATAGGTCTTCGTAGTTGTCTGAGTTTTGCGACTCTTTTTTGGCCTGTATTTTGGACCTGGAACAGAATATGATTATAGAATACGGACATTTTTTACCTGGTTTTGAACTTCTGAAATGTTGATTTTTATTTATTTTTCAAGATTGTCGAATGTTTTAACATTGTTGTAATTGTTGTATTCTTCTGATTTTTTGAATGATTAAAATTTTGAAATTATTCAAAATCTTCAAGAATTTTTGAATATAACGAGTTTTTGAAAATCTTCATAATCTTTCAATTTTTACATTTTTCAACATTTTGTAATTTTTCGACATGCCTTAATTATTCCAAATTTTTGAAAGTATCAATATGTCTAAAGTTCTCCAAAATTTTTTGGAATTATCGAATATTTAATTGTTTTAATACTTTGGGTCTCTAAAATTTTTATAATTTTCATATTTTTGATATTTTTTAACATTTTTTAAATTCCTCAATGATTCAAATTTTTGGGAATTATCAACAAGTCCTAAATTTTATGAAAAAAATTTCTGAATTTCATCGGATTTTTTGAAAGTATCTAAATCTTTCGAAGTGTTGAAATTTTTGGAAAATTTCGAATTTATTCGAGTTTTAGAATTTTTTAACATTTTCAGTTTTCAAGTGGAGTTGATGAGAAATTCAAAATTATCATGAAATTTTGTAAACTTTGATTGGAATCAACAACTTCATGATCTTCCACAATTCGACGTAAAGTGTAATGTCTACTGTGTGTCCCAAAATTTTGTCAATTCTCAAAATGGTCTGAATAATTTTTCTCTAAATAAATAATTTTTGAAACAGCTAAAGTTGAAAGTTGAAAAAGCGACTGATTTTGAATGAATGTAAAGAAAAATTCGAAGAAAATGACAGTTTTTCTTAATTTTTTTCATTTAAAAAAAAACCAGTAAAAAAATCGCTCACTTTTTACACGCAGAACAGTGTGAAAAAGTCATTTTTTCAAGAGTTATGCAAAAAAAAATGTACTTGTACTGCAGTTTTAAACATAGAAATCATTTTCCCAAAACTCCACCGACATTTTTAATCATTCTTACGAAAATATTAGAGAAAACATCAAAAACAAACAAAGCACTGCTGATATTAATATTGACTCAAAGAGATGTTCTAGAACTTCAGAAATTGTAAATACACAACAAATTTGACTCTGAAAACTTCATACAGCGAAACAAAAAAAATGTGAAACTTTTCACCCACTCAAAATTTTATTAAACAATAAAAAAAACACACACACACAACATTGAATACCTGCCCCCGCACGCACCACCCCCAAAAACCGAAAATTTCCATCGATAAAAATAAAAAATCGTCTAATCAAGTGAAATATGTCGCCGTGAAATAAAGCTTAACGAAATTACCTCAATCTTTTCTCGAGCAGCGATAAATCGTCATCAGCCCTGTCGGCGGCGATCGCGCAAACGAGGAAAAGCAGCGAAACGAGGATGAGAATTTCCTTCATTTTGCCGGACTTTCTTCGTTCGGGAGAAGAATGCAAGAATGTACACACTTGTAGAAATAGGAGCGTAGTTGGAAAGAAAACTTTGAGCTGCAGCGAAGCCGATTATTGTGTGACAGTGGGAGTCGGCTCGAGCTTTCTCCTGCTGTATAACAACGATCGCGAGCGAGCTTGTTTAAATCTCACTTTTCAAAACATTTCACCGGGTCCCGATCCGATGACTCCAATCCCAATCCCCTCTCGAAAAAACATCACATGGATGTAGTATCGATATATTTGCTTCTATACCTGCGACATTTTTTGTTTGTTTTTGAGGTAAAGTTTTCTTTTGGTAGGTTTTTGCAATTTTTAAGGGCAAAACTTCGAAAATAACGAATTTTTTGTAATTTTCTAGCGAAAAAAAAATTTTGCTGGTAAGGGCGTCGAAATTTTGGAAATATTCGAAATTCGATTAATTGAAAAATTGCGAAATATTTCTATAACTTCAAAATTTTCGAAAATGTTGAAAATTTCGGAGAATTTTCGCGAACCGCATCGAAAAAAATTTTTCTTCTGGTAGGTCTCAAAGTTTGCAATTTTTGAGAGCAAAACTTGGAAAATGATAAATTTTTTGACGAAAAAAAATTTTTGCATAGGAGTGCGTCGAAATTTTGAAGATGTTGTAGAATGATCGAAAATTTAGGAATAACATTGTTCTTAATCTTTTAAAGTTTCAAAATTTTCGAAAATGTTGAGAATTTCGAAAATTTCGGAGAATTTTTGCGAATCGCATCGAAAAATTTTTTCTTTTGGTAGGTCTCAAAGTTTGCAATTTTTGAGAGCAAAACTTCGAAAATGACGAATTTTTTGACGAAAAAAAAGTTTTGCATAGGAGTGCATCGAAATTTTGAAGATGTTGAAAAATGTTCGAAAAATTAGAAAAAACATTCTGAAAAATCTCTAAATCTTTAAAAGTTCCAAAATTTTCGAAAATGTTTAGAATTTCGAAAATTAAGGAGAATTTTCGCGAACCGCATCGGAAAAAATTTTTCTTTTCGTAGGTATCAAAGTTCGCAATTTTTGAGGGCAAAACTTCGGAAATTACGAATTTTTCAATGAAAGAAAGTTTTGCATAGAAGTGCGTCGAAATTTGGAAGATGTTCGAAAAATGTTCGAAAAATTGAAAACGTTCTGAAAAATTT
>JAPYZK010003605.1:0-11634 GCA_030522785.1 Platygaster equestris
TCGTATATGGTTGGTTGGGGGGGGGGGGTGGGGAAAAACGTTTTATATCATATATAGGGAGATATATACAAAATATCAACAAACAATAATCTTTTGAACCCCCTCCCCCCCTCCCCGAAATATTTTTCTGGATCCACCCCTGATGTAAAATGAAATAATTTAACAAGAAAACTATGAAAATAGTACATACATTAATGACTCCTTTCATATGATATGAACTTATTTCAAAAATTGCAATCATCATGGACTTTTTAAGTGGAACAGAACAGAAAAGTGTAATAGTTACACTTTTTCGAATTACACTGTAATTTGAAATCGCTTCCAGTTGAACAACATAACCTACAACAATGGTCAATGGCTACAAAACAAATTATAACGGCGTGCGCATCTGTGTGAAGTGCGCACCCGAAAAATTGGCAATTTGTTGTTTATCAGCAGTCCGTGTTTATCATCAAATTCGTCAATTTCATCGACTCATTTATACGTGACTGATAAGAACTTGGATAGATAAGTACATACGTAATTTCGGCTAAAAAAAGAGGCAGTTACATCGGTATCAATGCTGTGAAAATTCTGTGTGAGTACTAAGTTGACTATTTCTCACTTTCGTCATCCGAACAAAGAGTAAATTATGATAATTTGCTTAGAAAATTGCATAGTCAACAGGCATAGCGGAAATTCAGTTTTCCGCTCATCAATTTTAATTATCTTTTTTGTCAAGAGTTCATTATTTTTTTTTACATAATTTGCAACACGAACATATATTAAAGTGACTGAAGAATTATATTGATTATCATATATTTTTTGGGAAAAAGAACTGTTTACTTTGAAAACAACGTTGCCTAGATTTTTAATAACTTGTAATTTTTTCAATTTTGCAGTTATCCGGAAACTTGGATGCGAAAAAATTCAAAATGTTTGGGAAACTGAGCCTCTTTTTTATATTATTTCTAGTCGGCTTTAGTGTTGGCGAAGAGGAAGAAATTCATACTGTGCAGTATGACGAAAAATCTTTCAGCACGGAAGTGGCAAAAAAAAATCATTTTGTCATGTTTTTTGCACCTTGGTGAGTAAAAATAACTCAAGTCAAAAAAGTTGGTGCATGGTGAACAATTTAAACATTGCAAGTTGAAAATTTTAAAAAATTTGGCAATATAAAATTCATGATAGAAACATTTGAAAGTATGATTTCGATGAATTTGAAACTCAACTTTCAAGCATTTAAAAACTTTAAGATATTAATTGTTAATAAAAAAAATTCGAAAATTCAGATTACAAAATCGAAGCATTTTCGAAATCCTTCAGTATACTCAAATACTTGAGAATATCAATAAATTCTCTTACATTTATGAACCTTTTTTTTAACTCAAGAAATGTCTCAACAATTATAAAAATTACTCAAAGTTTTGGAAATCTGAGAGAAGTTAACAGAATGATGCAAAAATTTTAAGAATTAAAAAATGTAGGTCCCAGAATTTTTCAAACACATTATGGAATTCTGAAAAATTGTAATAATTTTGCATTATTTCTTGATAATTTTGTGAAAAATGTCTGAAAAAACTTGTTATGTTTTCCATAAGATCTTGAGAAAAAAAATTTTTTCACCATTTTTGCGTGTTTTTTCAACATTTTCAAAAATTATTTAGGTGCGGCCATTGCCAAAGATTAGAGCCAATTTGGGAACAACTCGCTGAAATGTTGAATGAAGACGAAGACAGCAGAGTGAAAATTGCCAAAGTTGATTGTACCAGCGATGGTGAAATTTGTTCCGAACACGACGTTACGGGTTACCCAACGTACTATATCACAATTAAAAACACCAGTGAAGATTCTCACAGACAGATAATTAATACATTACTTGTTTCAGATTGAAATTCTTCAAACCTGGAGATAAAAAAGGAATCAAATTTTCTGGTACAAGAGATTTGCCGACACTGAGTTCATTCATCAATGAGCAGTTGGGAGAAGAAGTAAGAAAAGTAATTCTTGTCTTGAAATTCTAGAATATGAAAATCTTCAAAATTCAACCAGTTTTGGAAATACGAAAAATTGTGTAAATTCGTATCGGGACTCAAAGTTTTCTTGATCAAAATATGCATTCGTCATGCATGCATTTTTGCAGAAAAAAATTTAGAAAAATGAATGTATATTCATGGGTTAAAAACCTGAAACTTTATTTGTAAAAAATCCCTGTAAGTTCCATGTAGCCTTCATGAATTGTAGAAGTATAGTTGTCCAAATTATAATATTAATGAAAATGAATTGATATTTTTAGGATAGAGAGTCAACCAAATCGACACCAGAAGTTGTTAATGGGCCCATCGAATTGACTGATGACACTTTCGATAATTATGTATCCAAAGGCTCCCACTTCGTCAAGTTTTATGCTCCGTGGTGTGGCCACTGCCAAAAATTAGCGCCAACTTGGAACGAGTTGGCCAACAGCTTCCAAAACGACGACTCCGTTAGCATTTCTAAAATAGATTGCACTTTATACAGT
Organism: Platygaster equestris; assembly: GCA_030522785.1. Taxonomy (NCBI): domain Eukaryota; kingdom Metazoa; phylum Arthropoda; class Insecta; order Hymenoptera; family Platygastridae; genus Platygaster; species Platygaster equestris. The sequence continues at coordinate 2,501 of JAPYZK010003605.1, forward strand.
AAAATTTGCAGGCAATTTGACGTCAAAGGATACCCAACTTTGCTCTGGATTGAAAAAGGAAAAAAAGTATGACTGCGTAGTATATTATCTTGGAATTTTGTAGAATCTGAAAAAAGTTTTGCATAGTGTGAGTAACTGACAATTTTTTAGAAGTTTTTTAGTTCACATTACTCGACATTACTGAAACTTACAAAAACTCTCAAAAGTTTCTTTGTCAATTTCAAAAAATACTTGAAACAGCAAAAGAAAGTATTTTGTTAAGTCAGTTTTTAACTACAAAAGAAATACAGTTCAACTTCACGGAGAGAACAGGCTAGCTGTAATAGCATGCGTAGTGTCATGCAATTTTAGCAAGCCACTACTCATCCTTAAAAAGCAAGGAGCCTATGCGATTCCAGGGAATATTCCTTGCAATTGAGTCTTAGGCTCTGCCCACTGTGAACGGTGATTGGGTCAGTTGCAAGAAGTATTCCTTGGTATCGCATGGGCTCCTTGCTTTTTGAGGGTGAGCAGTGGCTTGCTAAAATCGCATGACACCCGCATGCTATTGTAGCTAGACTGTTCTCTCCGTGTTGTCACAAATTTCTTCAAATTCTCGACAACATTCCAAAATGGTCGATGGAGAATAAATTATTCAATTACATCAATTACACAGCTAGAAAAATACACAGGCCAGAGAGGTCACGAAGATCTGAAATGGTACGTGGCCAACATGTTGGGCAAGGATTCTCAGGAGGAGGAAAAAGCCAAAGATGAAATAGTCGATGTTGTGCAGCCCGTTCTGACTTTGACAAAGTACAACTTTGAACAAGGAATCTCAAAATCTTTTACGTTTGTCAAATTTTTTGCTCCCTGGTGCGGTCACTGCAAACGACTCGCCCCTACTTGGGAACAACTTGGTAAAAAATTTGCTACAAAAGGGAACGTGAACATCGTCAAAGTCGACTGCACTCTCGATGTAAGCAAGCAATTATGCAATGATCAAGGTATCGATGGTTTTCCAACGTTGTTGTTGTACAAAGATGGTCACAAACTTTCCGAATACAACGGTTCTCGCTCTCTCGATGACCTTTACGAATTCGTCATGAATCATTTGAACCAACTTCATGAGGAATTATGATTTTTTTTCTCATAAGTCAATTATCCCGGTTTTTAGAACTATTACTTTTCAAAGTGGTTTCGAAAATATTGCGAGTTTGAAGGTAGTTTAATGTGATGCGTTTCATGGTTTTTTTTGAAAAAAAAAAAAAAAAAAAAAAAATAATGTTTCAGTTGTGTTCTTGTTCTATTCAAGTGTATATAAATCATTGCCATATTTTGTACAGCGTTTCTTGAGGTACACGTTTTGTTAGTTAGATGGTTTTCTTCAGAGACAGTCTAAGAAATCTTGACATTCCAAAAGTTGAAAAATTGATTTTCGAGATTTTACAACCATTGATAATATGTTGGGATGATTTTTGTATGTACTTATCCATTGCGAAAATTTTCTTGTGCGACTCTACTATGGGAACATGGAAACATGTTTTTGTAATAATAAAAACCGATGTTCGTGGAACCGATGTTCGTGGAATGATTTAAACTTTCGTTGATGTACAATTTCAATGCTTTATGCAATTTTTATTTTTCACTGTTTTCTGACTACTTTTACATTATTTTTATTTGCAACATGCAAAAAACGACCATATTGCATATGATGGAAAATATTAGGTACATGTTTTACAATTTATTCTCGTTGATTGAGTATTCAAATAATGTTTTACAAAAGCTGGTCTAAAATGTAAGTACATATTTAATTAACACGTTCAGTACATTCAAGTTAAGCACGTCGATTTTCTATTACATTAATCGTTGTCTGAAAAACTCTTTATTAGAATATAATTACCCGTTACACGAGTGTTATTTTATGCAGCATACTTGTTCTTTTATTGATAAATTAGATTGAAAGTAGCTTAACAAGTAATATCACACTAGCAATAAAAAATATTTAAATTAAATGAAAGCTAATCATGGTTTACTATCAATACAACAATTACTTATCTTGAAACAGTGCACATTACAATATTGTTCATTGGGCAGTTATACTAATATAATATTGTGACTTGAAAAAAACCTAATAACTTATATGTACATATTTTTACAATATATATTTTATGTTCAACATTTTGTCTGCATCAAGTTTTAAGATAATCCATTTTTTATTTCATCCGATTTTATAAAATAAAAAATCATAACTCGTGATCACCAAAATTTTGAAAAATGTCTCATTTTGATCTTTTTGTGAAACATTCACACATTTCCTTTACGAACCGAACGAAAAGCTCGTAAAATGTTTTACTGGAAATTCGCTTAATATTTTAATCTTGAATCGAAGTAACGCAGTTGTAACAAAGGAAATTTTTTAAGTGGCATAATGCCCCATTTTATACATGTTGTCTAATAAATGCGCTATTGTTGTTTGCCCTATATTTTCGCGGAAAAACAGCATTTCGACTGTTTCCGGTTTGACGTTTCCGAGTAGTCGCAAAAGCCGCAAGAGCCTCCAAAATTTTTGGTCGCCAAATCGCGTTTTCGTATAATCGTGAAAAATATACAAAGTTTGAACATAAATCATTTCCACAGTTTCGGGTGCAGTGATGCTCAGATTTTCTGCTGCGTCTGTAATCAAATTTGTTGGAAAAATTTTTTTTTATAAATAATAATACACAAAATTTTCGTTTTTTCATTAATTACCAGGCGTAAAAAGTGCGACTGCTTTCATGCAGCCGCATTCACCACCATCAGGATTCAGCTCCCTGAAACGGCACATGATTTTCTGCAAACAGAAACGTTAATATCCTGTGTACTCATTTTTCCTAAAATTTTAGAAAATTCCTGGAATTTTAAGTTTCAGTAAATTGTGTTGATAAAATGAGTTACTCGAATCGTGAGGAGTTGCATGCGAGCCGCATTGGTGGGCAGTCTTTGCCGCACGTGCTCGTCGGCGAGGAATCCGATCATATCCCACGGTAGCGACCATTGCGCCAAGTGCAAGAGGAAAAGTTGGGTCCACGTTTCCTCGAGTAACAGCCTTCTGTCCGGTTCCGGTAGCGCCTGGAACGGCGCCAAATACCGTACCCATTGCACGACCATGAACAAGAGCTTTGCCGTCATTTCCTGCGTGATTAACCGAGCCCTCATTCCAACATCTTTCATCGGGACAATACTGAAAATAAAACCTTGGTGCTTTTTTTACCTTTACCTGCAAAATCTCCCAGGTTGGGTTGATGGTCGAGAAAATGGTGGGTTGGTGACGACCTGGTTCATTTTCCTGTTGCTCGATCAGAGGCTCCACTTCCGGTTGGAGACGCGCGTTCCAGCCGAGTTCCTTTATTTAGGAGGTAACACAAAATTGTTACACTAGTGGCGAAATCTGCTATTACATACTGCAAGGTCATTGAACGTCCCATTCTCAGAATTCCAGAGAAGTTTACCTGGCATTTTTCTGCAGACATGATTATTTGCATGAGGGGCTGTGGCGCCACAGTGACGGACGCTGAGTGATAAAGCGTCGTTGTCGGGGGTGGAGGATGAGGCAAGGGCAACGGTATCGGGGAAGAGCAACCATCTGGTGGTTTCTGGATGAGAGCCACTGGTCTTGGGTAAGGCCCTGGCCTTCGCTCGCACCTCAAGATCCTGAAATGATCAAATTATTATTAGTGTTATTATTTTTTTCATTTCATTGTTAACTTTAACGTGTAAAATTATCCGGTTTGTGAAAAAATGATTATTTGCAAGTTTCGAAAGTGAAAATACATCGTGGCGAGCTTGTGTGTGTAGGGTAAGTTGAGGAGAGATGATACGCTCCGCCATTTTGAGCCCGTTTTTTACCGGGCTGTGGCGGTTGTGTGTGACTGTGTGTTGGTGGGTCCCGACGCGTCAATGTTAAATCCGGACATTGTGTGGCTCTTTACGAAGTTCAAAGTGATTTATTCCGCGAAATGCTCGAAAAAACGCTAGTAGGTGGTTTTAGTGCACATGATGGGTGATTTGTTTTTGTTCAATCCGTTCTGATTTCCTGGAAAAACAACGCGTGCATCCGACAACAACGCAGGGTTAGTGGAAGCCATTGAACGAATGGACGCCATCCCCCCCCCCCCCTGCAGTTCCTGCATTTTCTCGCGGGCCCGTTGCTGGCCTGACCGTTACTGTACGGTAAATGTGAGTTATATCTTTTAACAACTTGCCACATATCGCAGAAGTGAACATGTTTTTGACAGTTGATTAACTTGTAATGTAGTTAGCATGGCGTTGTTTTTTCTCGACGCGCGCGTGTTTACTTTTATGTAAAGAAAACACGAGTGAGAGGTTTTTTGACAATTTGTTTGCAAATTGTTTGTTCTCCCAAAACTAATATATTATCAAGTATAGTAACGTATTTTCGAGTTTCCGAAAGTTGTCGAAAATCACCCCCATAGAAATAGAAGCTGTAGGTGGAAAAATAAAATGGCGCACCATCTTTCCTCGACTTCTACAATACTTATTTGCATATTATGTATACAATATCGAGCCATGAATATTACTATCAAGTATATTACTCGATTCACCCTGTCTATCTGAAAATGAGTCCAACGTTAATGCGACGTTTTTTCCTCGGATTATTGAAATTTAGAATGAAATTTTGCGATGTTCGAGTTTAAAAAAAATGTTTTGATTTTTGCGAAGATATGTGAAAATCTTCAATTTTGCAAGAACTACAAATTTTGCCGGTTTTTAAACAAATTTGAAAACTTCCAAATGTTTAAAACATTGCTGGAATTGAAAATTTCGCATCATAGTACAAAATAAGCAGATTTTTGTGGGAACATGAAATATTTGCCATTTTTTAAAAACTTTGGAAATGTCAAAATTTTGAAATAGTATATTACCCCACTAGTTGAGTAGTACGCTATCATTTATCAGACAGTTCATTGTAAGTTAAACAAATTTTAGTTTAAACTACATCTTTTGAATAAAACGTCTCTTTTATTGAACTGCCCCACCTATAGGTCGTGGAAGGTTTTTTTTTCAATAACCGGGTGATAGTGATGGAAAGTTTGTCGGTTGCATGAAACAATGTGTTATCTCGGGAAAATGAAACTGTACATTTCCGTCGTGTAAAGAGCGCGCTTGGCGGACCTGTGGTGCGGTAACAAATGCTCCATCCGCGAGCCGTTGTGATGATGGACGGCCGGTCCGGAATGAGGCGAAAGTTGGGGCGCGATCGGGGAAGCTTGCTGGGGATGCTTTTCGGGTGAGGGAGGCTGTTGCTTCGCTTTCCTCGGCCCTCGCTCGTGTTGGACGGCTGAACATTAATTACCAAAATCGCATCAATATTGCTGTAACTCGTTTAATAATAGGGTGTCTAGTAAACCGAGAAATCGGGAAAAACAGGGAAACATCCAAAAATAAGTTCGTAAAATTTTTAAATTTATTCTTTTCTGTGAACGTTGCTGTGTTCAAGGTTTTATTTCAAATTAGATTCAATTTTGTAATATAATTGACCTAACGTAGCTTATAGTAATGTCAGCGCGCAGACGCGACTTTGGGCCAGGGCCCCGGGAACCGAGAAGAAGTGAGAAGAGGAGAGTTCAGTTTGATCAAACGGGATGTAAGCGTCGGAGGTCGGGAGGAGCTGTAGAAATAAAAAGTGCCCATTCATATTAAATTGAATCCGTTGTTTCATTTCTGAAACTTATTACAATTTCATCATTTTAAGAAAGTTTCAAAAATTGTTACAAGTTTCTATTACTTTGTTCACAAATTATGATGCGTGTTCGATAATTGCTAAAATCTTGGGAAGTTCGTGAATAATTTGATAGGGGTCGTTTTTAGGTTGCGATACGATGTAGTTTAGGGGTTGAAAAAAGCATGATTCGTTTTCTTTACTATGTTGACATTCTTAGGGTTTATTCCCACGAAAATGAACCATGTGTTCTAGTTTTATTTGATTTTGACACTTCAAATGTTACTTTCGTGAAAAGAAAATATGCACACAAAAGTCGATTTGGTACAGCCAAATAAACGTTTGGTAAAAATAGGTCACAAGAAAATTTTCATTTGACTGTACCAAATTTTGGTAAGCTTTACCAAATTCGACTTGAGCTAAGATGAATCTTTGTTTCCGTACATATACTCAGACAAAAAATCATTTTAGCTGAAGTCAAATTTTGTACAGCTAACCAAAATTTGGTACAGTAAAATGAAAAATTTTTTGCGTCCTATTTTTACCAAACGTTTATTCGGCTGTACCAAATCGACTTTTCTGTGTGTGTTTGCGTCATTTTGACATTTTACGTGTGGAAATCGGTGACTTTGTGGGCCTACTTTTTTTCTCGCTCCTATTCTACAGTTTTTCATCTCGTTTGCCTTCAATTTGCAATTTCTGCCAAAATATTGAGCCGGACTCCTCTCCGCAGTGGAAATCAGTATCGCTATAATATTCGGCCGGTTCATTTCGGGACGGTATACAGGTTTTTTCGCTATTATTCGGTTTATTCGGTCTTTTCTAACGTTCGGTGTGATTTGATCGACGCATTCTTTAACGATAAATTACATATATCGGGAGTGCTCGACATTTTCGGTTTCGCGCTTTTTCCATGTAGGGGAGACCGGGGCTGATTGGCCAATGGTTTGTTTTTGAATACCGGGAATATTTATAAAGCCACCGCCCCAAATACGAGTGTAATATGTTGTAAAAAGACTTCCGGTGTAATTTTATTACATTGTGCATAAGCGTGTCGAAAATTTGTTTTCTAATCGAGTTAGTAAAATTTCCACATTACGATTTTTTTGTTTTCTGAATCAATAAATACGAGTAATTGATTTCGAATCAACTAAAAATGTTTTTCAGTTGTTCATGCCATGAGGTTTAAAATGAGGTATCGCTCGAATTGATGGTTTACATTTCTTGACCTAAAAAATTATTATAATTTTCAAAAACATGGCCGGGGCTGGTTGGCCAATGCTCTGAAATCAAATAAGCAATTGGTAGTCCACATGGAATATAAAAAAAATGTATATTTTGATACATTTTGATACATTTCAATTATGCAAGTGAAATTGCGATCGCGGTGCTCCTTCAATAAGTTAATTTTTTTCCAGAATTAATAGTCCCTGGAACGCTCCGATGTACCAACAAATTTAAATTTGAATGGGGTTGAATAAAAGAATCTTGCTGCGCTTGATAGAGACGCAAAGGAGACAAAACTTCACGGTCAATTAGGATCAGGCACATCGGAGCATTCCGGGAAACCATTAAATCTAGAAAAAAATCAACGCATCAGAGAAGCAATGCAATCGCAATTTCACTTGCGTTATTGTAATGTACGCGAAAAAACATGGACAATAATTTTTTTGCCGTTGAAATAGGATGAAATATGAAGGAGCTGAGTTTTTCCACAAGCAACGAATTTCAAAAATTTATAAGTCGTTTATCTAGGCTGATCGAGCAAACCCCTTTGGCACGCGTGTTTGAGTGGTCTACAGCTACATGTTTCGAGCAGATTTTTTTCTGGAACTCGTCAAAACCAAAATTTTGTTCCACAGTGTTATCTTTATAGAATTCAATTACCTCTTAGATTTCAAAGAGCTTAAAAAACACCCCCTCAAAAATGAAAAATTGAAAAGCGGAAAATGCGGGGAAAAATTCATCTCCGACGAGATGTAACGATCTCGACAAGCAGGCTTTCAAGCTTGGTTTCCGAGGCGTGCGGGGGTTACACGGGCATCGCCACTGCCTGGGGCAGCCCGGCACATCATCATTAATGAGCCTGGCCGGGCGGTACCAGCCGGACATTCCCACGTTCGCGCTGGTGCACTGGCTGCGATATCTATTTTATTCCAAGCCGATCGAGCTGATCAGAAAATGCGAAATTACCTTCACGACCGGCGCATATCGCGTATTATTATCGTTCAATTACGCGAGGAATACTGCATTTCGTCGTTGTTGATCGCGAGATTGAAATAACAAGGGCGAGGGGTGTTGGAGCAGAATTACTCCTCGGGGATAAAAATTACGTGGGCGCTGTTTTTGTTTGTCGTCATTTAAAGAGAGCAGCGGCCCTTGTGAAAATAGCGACGACGCCGTCGGCGTAATATGGCATGCATCATGCTGGTACCGGGACGATTGTTTGCTTTATCGAGCGTTTCATAATTGTATCTCCTTGTCTTATCAGCCCTGCAATGGGACGTTGATGGTGTTGATACGTTGAGGGAAAAATGTCTTGACAAGAGGGGGTATTAATTTTGCTTTATGTTTCTTAAGTCGAAGTAGTGGGTACTCCCTAAATTGCTTTCAGTGAAAACTTACTCAATTCGAGTAGAATCTCGCTCATTTCAGAGTGATATTTCACTCTAAAAAAATTAGTGGAATTACAAAAATTTTGTTGAGTCAAATATTGCTTTTGAACGAGTGGAATTTTACTCATTTTTAGTGAAACTGCTTGTTTGCAGAATGATCACTGAAGTTGAGTAAATCTTCACTGGAAAAAATGTGGAAAGTAGGTACTGAATAATCGCATTTATAATTCTTTAGTGTAACTGTGACTACAACATGAAAAAGCTAGATAATTTTTTGTCACTTAGAAAATCATGAATTTGTAAGGGTTTAATCATTCAGTTAAATAATAACACTCAGTTTTTCCGTGTTTTACGTTCAAGTTTTCAGGGTATTGAGAATGAAATTTTTGGGAATTTGTGATTACTTTAACATTTTTGACATCGTTCTGAAACTTGCCCAAAAACTGTTCTAATAGTCATTTTGAAAATCATTGAGAATTTACTTAGCATTGTTATGTATCGTCATAAACTGCAGGCAGTTTGAAAAAATCAATATAATCTTAGACCGTTTTTCTGGTTCTGATAATTTTTTAAGAATTTTAAAAAACTTGAAGAACATTTCAGTTATGACCTCGGTCATCTAATTTTTTCGGAACACTTTGGCCGATATTTCTGGATTTTGACAAGTTGTAGACAATTTTCGTGACTAACATTTTTGTGAATTTCCAGTCAAACTATAGAAAATTCCAAAGAGTGAGAGGCACAATTTCCAAAAAATGCCTACAATTTTCAGAAAATCTCCAAATGATACGAAAATTCGACGAGTTTTCGAAAATCTC
>JAPYZK010003606.1:0-14573 GCA_030522785.1 Platygaster equestris
TTTTAAATTATGAATAAAAAAAACAAATTCTTTATTGAGAAATAATTTACGAATGATTTTATAATTTTAAACGAGTAAATCGAGGAGCACGCATTTTTTCAATGTTTCATAAGAGTGCTTTTCAAGAGCGAGTCATTGAACTTGTCATAAAAGTTGTTATTATATTTCTTCCGGCATGAACGCGTGCGAGTTTTATATATTTTGGTATCAGTATAATCAGTATTTTGTTACAACAAACTTCTGCGTGACGATACGAAATTTCTTTGAACGAGTTGGATTCGCAAGTTTTTCAACAAATTAATCCCGGATGAGTCAATACCGTCAATAACTTTGACGGAAATTGAATAAATTTTTATAAATGTTCTGAACTTTCGCAAAATTTTCAAACCACGAAAGTGATAACACGACTCTGTTAGTGTTAATGTGTAATATCAACATTTTCCTTGTAACTTCCTATGCAAATGGAATATTTCTGAGAGTTCCAACAACCTCCTCATTTGTATTGCAATAGTAATTCAGAAAACGTAGGTGTGAAAATTTATAATTTGAGAACTCAGTTATTTGAATTAAAAATTTTGAATCTTAAGTGTGTACATTTTTGAAATTTGGAAATCCGAGAATTTTGGCCGATCTTTAAAATTTCATAATAATCGATTTGAACATCAATTTTTGAATTTTACAGCATTTGAAGTGGCCAATTATTCTGGAAATATAGACATTTATTTTTAAATTTAATGAATATAAGAACTGTGAAATTTTACATTTTTATAATTAAAAAACAAGAAATATATGCACGTTTCAAAAATTTGTGAATTTCTCATTTCGAATATTATTTATGTTTCAAAATTTGTGATTTGGAAATTCGAGAATTTCAATACATTTATTTGGGAAATTTAGCAATTATCAACTAAAAAATTTAAGTTTTGAAATTGTGGTTCCGAATTAAAGAAAATTGAGAATTCAAAAATAACGGATCACAAATTTTAGGTTTCTAAAATATGGAAGTCAGAAACTCAATCAATTTTGAAACAGTAAAATTTTGTGATTTAAATTAAAATTTGCATTAGTCAATTATTTGAAAATTTACCTTAATTACTCGAAAATTTCTAGAAATTAAGTTACTTGAATTTGAAATGTCAGATTTTTTAAATTTTGCATTAGGGAATCCAAAATTTTCAAAAAATGTATTCGTTTCAAAGTCCACAATGACCAATTCACAAATCTAACATCTTTGATATTTTTCATCTAAACAGGAAATTTTTCTACTTCGAGAATTCAAATTTTTAATCATAAATACAAAATACTAGACAATTTCAAAATATAATTCAAATTATTCTAAAATCCAAAAAAATTCCACCAATTAGGTATTTCAATTCAAATTCTCGAAATTCACAGTTTCAAACTCTATTCTTCGAAAATTCCAAAAATTCAAAGAGATTAAAATAGTCACATTTAAAATTTATAAACTGGAAATAGGAAATCGCGGCTTCGAGATTTTAAAATCGAATAACTGAAAAATTTCCCAATTTCTAAAATTTCGAAACTGAGACTTAAAATTCCCAAATAAGATATATATTCCGAAGTAGATCTAAGAAAATTTCTGTACATCACACCACTGACATTTTCGAAAAAATTCTCAAAACCAACATAGAGAAATAAAATCCAAAAATCAAATGTACTTTGCAACTGTCGATCAAATTAGTGTCCATGATGTAATCGTAATTTGATCGAATGGCCGCCCAAAAATCGTCCTTGCCATCTTCGCTGTTTACGAAGACGCGCTGACAATTTTCCTGCTGCGGCTCTTTCCTAAAAATTGAAAAATACACAATAAAAATAATTTCATCAAGATTTCACAAAATTACCACTATTTCATCCAATTTTCTAATTTATGTATGAACGAATTTATTGATTTTTTTATTTTTATAAGTTCTAACTGCATATTTTCAAAAAAAGTCCACGAAAGAAAACAAATTACAAAAATCTAATATCATCCAAAATTCATTAGCATCAAAAATCGTTATTGAAATTTCAGAAAAAAAAAAAAAAATACATAATAGGTTTATAAAAAAAAAAAAAATACATAATAGGTTTATAAAAATTCGAATGAATGAAAAATTCATCATTTGTAATAAAAAATATCGATAAAAATTATGATGAATAACGAATGAATCAAAAAATTGAACACAATATAAATAAAAACAGTAACTATTCAGAAAAATGATTTAAAATAACATACAAAAATAAATCACCTCTTCTTCGTGAGACTGTTACAAATTCGAAGAATAAAATAAAATCAAAAATTCATCAATAATTACAATTGATTAACATCAAATTTCGTAATTAAAATTTCGACTCAAAAAAAAAAATCACAACACATAATGCACCTAAAAAAAATTCGAATAAATACAAAATTCATAATTTGTGATGAAAAATATATCTAAAAATTATACTCGACAAAGAATTTACCAAACAATTCAACAAAATATGAATAAAAATAGTAACTATTCAGAAAAATGATTTAAAAGAACATACAAAAATAAATCACCTTTTCTTGGTTAACTGTTACAAATTCGAAAAATCGAATGAAATCCAAAATTCATCAATGATTACAATTCATTAACATCAAATTTCGTAATTAAAATTTCGGCTTCAAAAAAAAAATCATAACACATAATGCACCTGACAAAAATTAGAATAAATGCAAAATTCATAATTCGTAATAAAAAAAATAGCTGAAAACTACATTCGACGAAAAATTTATCAAACAATTCAACAAAATATACATAAAACAGTAATTATTCACAAAATGATTCTAAATAACACAAAAAAAAAATCACCTGTTCTTGGTAAGACTGTCACAAATTCGAAAAATGAAATAAAATCCAAAATTCATAAACATTAAATTCCGTAATCAAAATTTCGACTACAAAAAAAAAAAAAAAAAAAAATCATAACACAAAACGCACCTACAAAAAATATAATAAAAGCAAAATTCATAATTAAAAATGAAAAAAAAAACAAAAAAAAAAACACGACAAAGAAAATGCGAAATTCATAATTTATAATGAAAAATATATCTAAAAATAATACTCGACGAAGAATTTACCAAACAATCCAACAAAATATAAAGAAAACAGTTATAATTCACAAAATGATTCTAAGTAACATAAAAAAATTAATCACTTTTTCTTGGTGAGACTGTTACAAATTCGAAAAATGAAATAAAATCCAAAATTTATAAACACTAAATTCCTTAATCAAAATTTCGACTTCCAAAAAGAAAAAAAAAACATAACACATAATGCACCTAAAAAAATTTGAATAAATGCAAAATTCATAATTCATAATAAAAAATACATCTAAAAATTATACTCGACGAAGAATTTACCAAACAATTCAACAAAATATAAAGAGAACAGTTATAATTCACAAAATGACTCTAAATAACAAAAAAATAAATCACCTTTTCTTGGTCAGACTGTTGTAAGGTCGTTCAACTCGAGCTCTCGCGTGCTCAGGACCCTCTGAATTATCAGAGGGCTGCAGCGAGGACAATGAAAAGCTCATTTTCATTTTAAGCTCCCTAAAAAAGTCAAACACCCAAAATTACGCCAAAATCATCTCTCATCATGTCACAACTTTTCGCGCTGACACTTTACCTGTATTGACACGACGTTTCCGCAATTTCACGCCTCACGTGCGCATAATGTCATCATCCCAATGATTCCTTCGCCGTGAATTACGTAAACATACGTGAAATTCCTCCAATCATCGTGCCCCATTTAAAACTCTGCGACGAAAAGAAAAATTTCGATGTCAATAACACATCGCTCACAACGTAAACGTGACTTTGTAGTCAAAAGTCTTTTATATTTTTTGTTTACATTCTCGGCAAATACGAACGAGGCGATTCATATGTTAAATGCTCGCGACTTTCTACCACGGGATTCCAGGATTACGCCGCGAGTACAGAAATAAATTGATAATCGTGTTTATAACAAATGGGTTGCAGTTACAAGTGATATTACAGCGAAGTACATGAATCACGGGTAATCTATGAAAGTTTCCCCGGGAAATACTTCAAGCGCTCATTCGCGGGATGATTGAGATATTTCGGATTCTCCTACCATGAAAATTGGAATTTTTGACGAACGTTTTTGAAAATTTCGGAGCATTCTAAAAAGAAAGCTCAAAATATTTCTTCCAGTTGTGCATCGCTTTTGATAATTTTAGTTCATTGGCAAAAATAATCTACAACTTGTTTTTTAAAGATTTTTTTACAAATTGAACACTCGACTAGTAAATGAAAGTACAGCATTTTTGAAATATGACATAACAAATTTGTAATTGAATAACGATTGCTTCCGAGCTGCTCGCCAGTTTTTTTGGATGCAAAATTTTGAATTCTGACTTTGTTATAAATATTTACAATTTGTTGGAAAATTTGTTAATTATGGAAGAAGAAAAATTTCAAAATAAGAAACTTGAAATTTACCGAATTTTGAAATTAATAAATAATGATTTCCTGTATTCGAAAAATTCGAAATTGAAATCTGAAAGTTCGTAAAGTTCAAACTCCAATTCGCTTACTGAAAGTTTTCCCTTCTTTCTATTCTCAAATTTTAAAGTTAGAAATTTCGATTAACGAAAATTTAAACATCGGAAATGATACATTATTTAGAAATTTATAATTGCAAATTCGAAATATTATACATAATATGTATCAAAATCTCCGAATGCAAATTTTTGAAAATTCTGAAAGTGTAAACTTGAATGTTTGAACGGAAAAATTCGTAAATTTGAAAATCATAGTTTTGAAATTGCAAATTTCGATCATTTTATTTCACAATCCAAAAATTCACGAAATAAGTCATGTGAAAATTGAATTACATAAAATGTACAGGATCCAAATTTAAATTTAAAGCTTAAAAACTTTTTTGACTTGGGTTCAAGAACTTGTAATAATTAATAGTTTGAAAATTCGAAGCAAAAACTTCAAAAACTTTTAAAAATGAATATATTAAACTTCTTAAATTGGCGAATTTAAATAAAAAAGTTCAGAAAATTCTCGAGTGTTGCTTAAATTCCCGAAAAAATTAAAAAAATTCCGTGAAACTTCTCGTAATTTTCTAAAAGCATTAAAATCACTGTAAAATCAGAATAAATACAAACATTCAACAGTCACACTAAGAAATAACGATTTCAAGACCAAATTCGACACAATTCGATCTTAATTTTGAAAAATTAATTTGCATAGATACATAGCGGAAAATTCACCCCCCCCCCCCCCTTCTCCTGCCTCTGGTTACAAATATTTACAATTTACACAAAAACTCTTCATAAATTAATATTTCTGATTTCATACATTTTTCTACAGAGCCCTTCTAAGTATTTGTTGTTCCAAAAATGCCTCGTCCTTTTTTTTTATTTTTCATCCAATTCTTTCCGTTCAATTTGAAGTGATTTCATTGAACACGAGGAAATGGAAAATGGATCACGCGCAAAAAGAGATGATTTTAATCGACAGCGAATAAAGGATTTGATTGCAGATGTAACTTTATCACTGGATCGCGATCTGTCGTTGCAATAAAGGATTGCGCAATGTTCAATCAAGGGAATAATGCACGCTACTTCCTTAGTATAAGTAACCCTTCAATTATATACGGCGAATCAGCGCACTGTAATTAAATTACGGTTCGAAACATTCTTTGTTCCACAAACGATAATTTAATCAACGAAATCGTATTGAACACGAATTCGGATAAGTTTAACTATTGGATTAGCTACGGTGATCGCCGTTTGCTACAAAGGATAACAAAAACAATAGCGTTTGAGTTCGGTTTTCAGTTATAGATCATTCGAGCAATAAAAATAAAATAAGTCCGACTATTTTGTTCTCCGGTATAAGATACGTAAATTTTTTACTTCGATATAATCCTAAATTCTTTTCGGAGGCATTCTCAATTTGAAAAGTATTGTTAATTCCGAAATGTTTATGGACTATAAAATCACAAGTTCCTCAAAATATTTGTTAGATAAGCTCGAGAATGAATTGTTTGGATTGATAACATTCCTTTCTGACGAAGAATTATGTCAATCATTAATTGCATAACTATAAACAATGTTTAATTGACATGGATCGTTATCTACACTTTATCGATAGGTTTTTTTCAACTGACAATCATTGTCATTTGTTTAGAATATATTTTCATTTCCGATAAAATATTTGTACGAAACCATTTCACTATGGGAATTAAATCTTTCATGCATTTTTCTGTGATTGCTCGAATTTAAGAATATTTCTAAAAAACAAAATTTGTAAGAAGGTTACGCCAACATTTTTCGAAAATTCGGCAATCGATGCAGCAATATGACGTTGATTCATGAATTTTCTGACAAAGAATATTTCAAAATGAAAAACACGATCGAGGTTTTCGTCGAAAAATTGCAAACGGAATTCATAAGTAATTTTCGCATGAACAACATTTTTCTGAAATCACACACATAATAATTTTCAACTCTTTATCACTTCATTTTCGAATTTAAGATTACTATATGCGCCCTTGATTAGAAATTTTCCAAAGTTTCCATAATAATCATAGATCCTATGCAGAAATTTTGGTTTTCATGCAATTTTCGCCATTTTTCATAAAAAAAAAAATATCTTTTTCTCATTTTTCGGAATAAGGTTCGATAAATGAAAACCAATCCACCTCCAAACCAGAATTCTATTTAATTATTGAACGATTCTGTCAGAACAGATGTGCACCATTTCCCGATGAAGTACACGCACGAATGCCATTAAAAGATCGATTGTCAAGCACCTTTAACAACCATCAACATCGTTCCCTTCCCATCAAACACGAACGACTCCAAAAGATAAACGTCGCGTTTTCCCGAAAATAAAAGGGGGAACAAATTTGGGCTAATGGCAACCCGAATTCAAATAAAACCCATAAATTAAGAACGTATTGCGAGACAAGTAAATTCGAAAAGTTTTTCTGTCACCGAGAATCGAATGTTCTGTTATCTTTAACGTGAATTACAACCAAAAGATAAAATTAATTAAATACATTTCCTGCATTTGTGAAACGCTGAAAACGGCTCCATTCTTCATGGGCCAATCCAGCATCAATCTTTTCCCAGTGCCTACACGAACAAACTATTTACTTGATAAATTCAAAATGTTTTCGATATCTAATCGTACACTTTTCCAACAAGAAAAATTACTATCCAGTTACTGGAAATCGCGAAATGTAGTGCAACAACTCTGCAAGTTGAAATTATTCGAGAAACTATTTTTAGTCTCACTTTTTTCATATTAACACGCAATTCATTACACGCAAGTGATTTTTATTCTACCGCACGAGAGTGCATAACTTGAGAGAAATTCGCACCGAGAAAAATAATCGCAAAACGTGATTTTAGGGCACTGTTTTTGGAGTGGAAAAGTACACGAAATTTTTCACGTTTGACCTACTGAACTACAAAAATCGTCGTCATTTTTTGCTCTGGATTTCACGTTTTATGAAAAGTTTGTCGCGATACAAAGAACTTTTACAAGTTGATCACTCATCTACCTACAAATGGCATTAGAAATTTTGTAATTGAAGTTACATATAATTAATGACTCTTCCATTGAACAAATTTCGTTTCACTATCATAATGTCTAAAAAGAGAAACGAGCTATTTGGGTTGGAATGGACATGTACTTCGCCAGAGGTATGCATTATTCCAAAAGTGAACGAACATCGAATGAAAAGACGGAATTAATCTCGTAATATTTTTGTATCACTAAAGTTACACGCATTTTTATGAGCTGAGATTGCACACATTTTTATTAGCTAGAGTTATGAATTCCTACACAATGATTACTAAAGAATAATGATACTTCGAGATTAGGTTATGAAAAGCAACAGAAAGATCAGAATGAAAATAATAAAGGTAAAAATATACGACATATTGATTATAAAGCAGAAATGAATTAAAACGACATTAAGAGGACATTTGACATGAAAATTTACATTCACGACTTTTGATATGAAAAAATTTTCAGGTGGAAGTGATGAAGTATAATTAATTTTGCTGCTTAAATAATTATCAATTTAAATAAGAGGCAAAAACCCCATAATTTTTTGAATACTTTTGTCTAAAGTTCATTCAATCAATCAAAAAAATCAATCAATTTTTTCAAATGCATTTTTCACGGGATAAATTAAGATTTTATATAAATGTTCTACTCGTATAATACAAAAATTTACTTATAAATAAACTACCAAAAAATGAATTGAAATTGTTTTTATAACGTTCTGAAGAAACATTTAAAATGTTCATAAAATTTGACAATTTAATTGAAAAATGAATGTAGTCATATATGAGACAAGAAAATAAGGAATATTTCAACTAATTAATCAAAGATTCATAAATGCAACTATTTCGAATCGCCCGAATTCTCAGATTTGTTCACCCTAATTTCCATAGCCAAATTAACGTTTTACCTACAAATCGTTAAAAACCCCATAAAAACTATTACCCGTTACTTATTTTCTCAGCACGTTAACTATCTCCCGATTAAAGTTCAAAGTTAAGTCATTAGATCGTAAATTTCATTATATGAACAATTTCAATTATAAACAATTTACGACATGCGGTTATTGGAAGAATGACGCTAAAAAAAATATTTAAGCAAAAGGTAACAATCACAAAATTGGAATTATTTGAAAAGTAAGTTTAAAGACCGAAAATTTACAGAGTTAATAAATAATTCGAGGCTAGAAAATGAAGCTTTAATGAATAAATACGAATATTCCATCGACTAATTGATTATCACAATTTCCCTTCCGATTTTACCTACTTAAAAATTTTATATCGTGTAAATTTAGTTTAGGCATTTTTTAATACTGATTCGAAGTATTTTAAAGCTCCAAAATGTTTCTGTAGAATTATAAACTCAATCTTGAAAATTCCTGGTCGTTTAATCGAGAGTTTCTTTAAAATGAAAAATTACGTTAATTTGAAACGATTAAATTATTTCCAATTAAATATAATTTGACTGAAATTCAATTGAAATTCAATAAAAATTACGATCTTTTGCATGAATGAAACTTATAGTATTTGAAAAATGAAATGATAGATGAATGAAAATTAAGATGCATGAAATGACTGAAATTTTACCATAATGATGAAATTGTAAATCCTATAAAAAGTTTTTAATTTTTCAAAATTTAAAAATGATTCTTTTTGTGAATAATATTACTTTTCAAGCTTTAATTGCAGTGTCGAGCAATTAATCATCCTACTTTATTTCTCTGAATTGTTACTGTGAATCCAACAATTTTTTATGCATTAAAAAAATTAAACCAAGCTTCACATCACAATCACGAGAAATTTACAACAAGAAACTACAATGATCATTTTATTTTTTTAACAAGAAATATAAGAAACACAATGAATCCTTAATTAGCAAATTAATTAAGCAAGTCATGAAAATAATGAAGTATTAAACTGTTTTAATCGTATCAAATTATATTAATTAAATATTATAGATTATAAATGATTGTTTTCAATACCTATTGAGTGTGTTTCACTAAACACTCAAACAAATAGAAAAAATATTCATAAATCTAAAAAAATATTATAAAATGGTATAAAACAGTAAAATAGTAAACATTTTACATTTGTTTCCATTTCTTCAATGTTTCAACTGTTTTTAATTTGAGTAATTTTTGTATCGCACAATTTTCATATGAATTATTGAAAAAAAATTTGAACTAGATACAAACATCATTTTTAAACATAAAACATTAAAAAGTAACAAATTAAAAAAACATTTGCATTATTAAACATTTTTTATTTGTTAAAATTGTTATTCGAAATATTTCAGTACATAAATATAACAGTGAAAGTTATTTTATAAGTGTTAAGAATACACTCTTAAGTTATGAATAAAACACAAAATGTACAGTAAACAAAAACAACTAATTAAAATGTTCCCAAATTAATATCAAGTCAATTGACCCAAGCTTGTACAACACCAAAAAAAACAAAAATGACAATATCAAAACAAATATTTTTCCACACCCCAAGCTGTGAGAACTCCAGATGACAATCAAATTGTCAAACCCAAAATCAAACAATCCCAATAAGAACATCCAAACCACCAAAACCCAAAACACATTACTCTAAGAGACCACAACTTCTACACACACAAAACCACCAGACTTTCCCAATAAATCCTGAACAAACTAAAAACTCGAATTCTCCTCCCCAAATAAAAATCAAACCCAAATCCTCACCTCCAACGTCTTCGCCAAAAAAACACTTCCGCGAATGACAACCGAATTGTCACAAATCACCCCCTCCAACAACGAAACCACTACCGCCCCAAGCCAAACGTAAACAAACCCTCGCTCAATCTCAGGCGTATGCAAAAGCATGAAAAAGGAAAAAATTTCCCACCGCGCCCCGCGAAAAAAAATCCCTCCCGAGGAAAGAAAAGCAAACGCGAGGTTCGCGGAGTGACATCGATGCGGGGGAAACGCGCTCGCGGAAAAAAGATCGGGCAAAAATGCGAAAAACCGCAGGAGAGCCTTGCAGGGGCGACGTCACGGTGACCGCGTTAGTCATCGGCGCGATGTTTTCCAGAGTCGCGAGACCGAAATTTTCGGCGCGGAATTTTCTCCACTTACTATAATTAGTTCGGCCTGGCGAAATTCTGCGCGGCCCCGCCGCCTCTCGTAGCTGCTAGGCTCATGACCGGACGCACGACCTAACCTTCAACGGCACCCGAGCCAGGGACATAGAAAAGCGCGCGTTTTCCGCGTTTTTTCGCGGTGGGAAAACTCTCTAGGGCCGCCGGTGACCGAGGTTAACGTATTCACTGATTATTCACTTGTGTTCGCCGTACGCGAAAAATTAACACGGAGAAATGCACACAACACGAACTTTACACGGACGTTAAAACAGCACACAACTGTACACAACTGTGCGCCACGGTCTTGAAAGTCGGCAAAAGTCGTATAACGGAAACGAACGACCGGAAACCGAAAGAGACCGAAGTCGCCTTCGGGTGCGCGGCGGGTAAAAAAACGGTCGCGCAGGGGCGTAGTTCAATAGGGGGCATTTTTAGATCAAAAGGGTTAAAATAGACCGAAATTTCAAATTAACTAAAAAATTGAAAACGTCACTTTTAGCAATTACAAAATTTTAAAGAATAAATGTTATGTTATTCATACATTTTGTATTTCCAATTTATTAATAATTCTAAATTTTTCAATTTCAAGTTGTATCATATAAAATATTATAAAATCTAAAAATAGTAATATAAAATGTAACATTTCAATTTGAATCGAAAAACAAAGAATTTAAATAAACATATTTGCATCTCAATTTTGTGACATTAGATTTCTGAATCTGAGATTTTGAATTTGAAATCTCATGATCCAAATGGAAAAAAGTCAAGATTGAATATTTTCAACATTTTTTGATACTGCTATATCACCTATTAAAGAGATAATTTATCATTGTGACCATATAAATTTATAAATTTAAAACTTTGGTGTTAAAAAAACTAGTGAATTTTGGAATTAAAATCGAGAAACTGAGAATTTCAAGGATTAACAAATAAGATTTTCAAAACGAAAAATCTTACTTTTATTGAGACAATTAAATATAAATACACGCAAATATATTCTCACATACCATCATCTAATTTTCAACGATGACTCAAATACTTTAAATTGAGACAAAGTGAGAACATTTTAAATAAGTACAAGTAAGTGATATGCGTGAAAAAATGAGCAAAATTTCCGTGAAAAATACTTCAAAACGAAATCAAAAAATTCTTATGCAAGCCGGAGTCGACGAGAAAATATATTTTACAATTAATACATCATTTCAGCATTCGATATTATTTTATATACATACTGCATTACCTCTAATTGTTCACACACTTACCAACATTTGTACATTTCAATTTACAACAATTCTGTACAATGTTACAAACAAAAAAAAATTAGAAAAAAAATCAATACCAAAATTGCCGTCCAAATGGTTTGCCTAACAAATACAACCCGTATATCCTTACGGTTGAATTTTAAATACTAACAAAAGCAATGTACAGAGCGAAACTCCGCAGCGCACAAAAAAAGCTGAGATCACGAGTTCGAATGTTGAGACGGTGTGAGTCCGCCAGAATGTTCAGGGCTGTGTTTCTGCTTTTTCCGTTTTTTCTCTTTTTTGCGTTTTTTGCGCGCTTCTTTCTCTTCGTCGTGTCGTTTTTGTTTTTTGTGTTTTTTCTCATGAGTGTCGGAACCACTTATATCGGTGGCTGCTGCTTCCTGCCCACTCGGAACTTCACCAGGTTTATGCTTGTGTTTCTTATGCTTATTCTTATGCTTTCTTTGAGGTGTTTGATTTGCTGAACGATATTGTTCTGGCAACTGTAATAATATTGACAGTAAATTAGAAAATTAGAGCATAAAGAAAATGATTAATTTTTAGTGGTTCATTTGGTTTATCAAGCTTGTGAATTTTTTTGAGCCAACACATTAAATTCCTAATTTTCAAATGCTGTTATAAAGATTCAAGGAATTATTATCAAATTATAATGTTAATTATTCACATTATATTATTCTAAATAATATTAACAATTTATTTTATTAACATTTTTTCAAATTCAAAGATTTCTGCCTCTATTCTGAGTGAAAATGGATTCATTGTTTTTCAATTCACTAAATACCGCTAAAAAAAGAAGTTTTTCAAAACTTACTGGTCCAGGGTGCAATCTGAAGCTTTGCATCTGAATAGCATTCAGTTGCAGAATCTCTTTACCACATATTGGGGGTTTTTCTATCACTGATCTCAAAGAGCTGAAACAAAAGAAAATGTCTTCTTGTTGAAAACTGTTTGGTTATATACAATATCGAACAAATTTACATACATTTCTATTTAGTTTATCTTATAATTTTATAGATGCTCTGAGAAACTTTATAAATGCATGTGTGCACTCAGAGTGACAATAAATGCTGAAAATTCACCTATTATCTGCATCTCCAGGAGTATCAACAATTCCAGGAAGAGTTGGTAGAAACGACGAAAGTTGTTCCTTGAGTTTTTTACCACTAAATTTGCTATAGGAATGTTCAAGGCCATAATAAGCCATTAAATTAGTAGCTCCGGTCAATTCGCTTTCACCTAGAACAAGCAAAAATAATTCAGGATTGAATAAGATTTAACAAAATGTTCTAGTATAATTTTGCAAAAATTTTCATTTTCTTTTTTTTCTTTAAAAGTTAGCTCAAAATTATTTACCTGCTCGTGATTAATTTCTATAATCAATAGAACAAACTTTACAGTAAAATATTTTTTTTTTTTTTTTTTTTTTGATAATCATCCCAGTAATTTCTTCATGAATATGAATTAAAATCTCAGCAATTTTCAATTATAAATATAGATTTCATTCGAATTCCATAATATCAATTTTCACAATTAATAAATTGAGTAAACGAAATGAAAAAAAGAAAAAAAAATAGATTCATCTGGAACTTATTAATTGTTCCCTTTATGGGCTTTTGTTGAATAATGATTTTTCAATCCAAATTTTTTTTACTTGCTTATTTAGAGCATAAAAAGTTATTTTGAAATTGCGGAACAAGTAATTTTGCAGTGGAAATTGTTTAAATAATACTTTAAATGTTGCTATCTCGAAGCTCTGTAAATTACATGAAAATGGATTCAGAAGCTCCAGAAACGTGATTTAACGTCAGTTAATTATGGAACATCATCGTACATCACTTTTAAATTTCGAAAAAACATTAAATAACGCTCTAATAAATAAAAAAAAAATTGATAGCTACGCCGAGGCTGGTAAGTAAGTTTTTGACTAGCATTGAAAGTATTATTTAAACAATTTCCACTGCAAAATTGCTTGTTCCGCAACTTTCGGAATTATTTTTATGCCTCAAATAAGAGATTGAAAGAAAAAAATAAAAGAAGGCGCATTTTTGAGCAAAAGCCCGTAAAGGAAACATTTACCCCCCCAAATGTCCATGTAAATAACAAATGTCAATTTCGAAAGTTAGGTTATGGCTTGTGTACGCAGTTGCAGACTCACCAGGAGGTTCTTTCATTAAATAAAACGGGCCGCTGTGCACGATGGAGGGATTTTTGCCAAGGGAGATGGTGGTTTTTAAGGTCCCCGTGGAATCCTGGCGCGAGACCACAGGAGATCTCGCGCCCCTCGGCGACGACTTGGGTGAGTATTGCTCCACTTTGCTACGAAACTGATCGCCCATCATCATTGCGCTATTTTCTTTCACTTCATTGCACTTTGCATAACCTCTTTCTATTCTATGCTCATTGCGGAACGAAATTTCAACTTTCGACGTGCAAAACTACAAAATTGCGATTTTTCTCGAATTATTGCGCATTCTCCGACTCAGGGGGTACTCCAGGGGGTACTCACTCCCTATCCTATGCTCCTAATGTAGACCGAAACGATCGACGCGCCCTCGCACTGTGTGCATGCACACGCAGGAACTAAAACGGGAACGGTAGGTCTCAGGAGGGAG
>JAPYZK010003607.1:0-11630 GCA_030522785.1 Platygaster equestris
GAGCGACTCGACATACATCGAAACGTCAAACTCCCCAACCCTAACCTCAAAATTACAAAACTGTGTATTGCTGCAATGTTTTTGTTGTTGTTTACAGAAATGTCGAATGCAGTCATAATCAATTCCGATGAAAATCGAAGCAACGAAAGGGATAATTAGTTTTTAACTCCCTAAAGTACGTAGCAAAGCTATAAGGGCGATTGTTGCGTCAATCAGTCAGGTAACCCATTATTTTCCCCCCTCTCAGCAGGGCCGTGAAATCACATATTTCTAGCGGTTGTTGAATAAAATATTGTGTGCGATTATTGGTCGAAAGAGGAGATTCCACTCGCGTGTTGCCACACTCGCTACGCTCGAAGAATCTCCTCTTTCTCCCACTAGTCGCACAATATACTAATAAGAAACGAAATTATTATCAGGGTTCCTATACACATTCAAATACTTCTGGAAAAACCACAACTCAATTTTCCGTTCCACACGCCCCTGACTCTAATCTACCTAGAAATAATTTATCCCACACGACTGGTTTTTTTACCCAACTGCTCGTGCTTCTATTCTCTTATCTGAAAGCGCACGTGCCTCTTCTAAAAAAGCCTCTAAGCGGGAGGCAAAAGAGATCGCCCGGCACCGGGAGGCCAAGCACTGTCAACGCCGTCAGTTCCTCGGCAGCCCCCAAGCAATTCACTTCGATCCCAATTAAGCGCCCACTCCTTATCACGAAAATTCACTTTCGTCTCTTGTCACATTTTGACAGGTCAAAAGTTCACCCAACACTTATTTTACGACCCAAAAAAGTGCATGCAAACATAGCAATCAAGTGGAGATAACGCGATCGTTGGTTCCGGAATTTCAAAGTTATCAACAATAACTGTCGTTTTGAAAGAGACGGTCGAAAAATCTAAAGTTGATAAAAAATGTCGTAAAGTGCAGTTTTTTGACCGATTAAAGGGGGGGGGAAAGTTGATGCTTGACTTGGACGTTCGCTCAGCTGACATTCAAGTCAAGTCCGTCTGTGGAAAAACCGGTTGCGTTTTACCTTACACGATGGAACAGTACATTTATCGCCATTGCCGAAGCTTGAAGGTTTGTGAGGAATTTGTACGATGGGTTTTCAATTTTTTCAGATTTTTTGAAATTTTGAGAAATATTTTATCGATTTACGTAACTATGAATTTTGAATTGCTTGGGGGAAGCTGAAGTAGGTACTTTCGATTTTTAGGCATTTTCGATGTTAAACAAATTGAGGAAAAATTTACAGATTTACGAATCTGAAAGTTTGTACAAATTAATTTTAACCCAAAATCCAATAATTTTGAAATTTGAATTAATCATTGCCAAATTTATTCAAAGACCAAGAATTGGTAAAATTCGGAATTTCTCAAAAATTCCACCATTGTCTAGGTGCAAACTTTTCAATGGAAAGTTCGAAAATTTTCTATAAAAGGTTAGCAAATGTCATAAAATATTAGCATTCTGTCGTTAGTGTCATAAAAAGTTGAGATTTTTGTTACGATATCGAACGTATGTATTGATCGAAAAAACTGAAATGACGTAGAATTTTTTCATACAAAACTCGAGTTTTAATTTGTCAAAAATCGAGACAAAATAGAAGATATAATTTCATCCGAACAGTTAGAAAAGTCGTTCGGAAGATTTAAAGTATAAAAAACTTGAATTATATTAAATTTAAATTATGCAAAAAAGTTATAGAAAAATAATACGATGACGTACAAATAAAAAATGTTCACTTCGAAAAAAATTACGGTGTTTCGAAATTAAAGTCGATACATTATTCATTACTTCTCTACGAATTTAAACAAAAGCCTTCATTCTAATCAAAATAGCGACGTTTGAATACGCCGAATCTGAAAAATTATTCCGGTTCAATCATTTCTGATTTTTTTTCACTCAATACATTCAACATCATTAGACGTATCTCACTTTAGATAACGTAACACGATCGATGAATATCTCACAATCGCTTTTTATCAGCGATTTTGATACTTTTGACTGCGGATATGCTTTTTTATTTCACAAGAAAAAGATTTTATGTTGATAATAGATTATATTCCAACGAAATGTTATCACTGTGTCTGGTTACCAACGAACGTCGAGAACGTAAAAGAATGGAATAATTGGACTTCGATATTTTTTAATAGACAAATTATAAAATATTGTCTTGAGTACCAAATACTGTTATGGTCAACAAAATTGCCTCTCGAAATCACAAAAGCATAAAATTGAAATAATTCTACAATGTGGCACAAATTAATGAAAATGCAACATCAAAAAATTTCACATCATCATTTTTTATTACCAAAAACATAATCGATAGTTTTTTCTGTATATTCAAGTCCAAAAAATAAGTTTTCAATAAGTACTTTACGAAAATTCTGACACTCTGCCAGAGTGCATGCGTTTTACGTCTGTTATAACGTTATTGATTTTTCATTATTACTTATTGCATCTCATATATTGGATTAACCGGAAGCTCATATCATCCTATTGCGCCCATTTCACTCGTAGATGATGGAATCCAAAATTTTCAAACATTGATTGTTAAAAAATATTTTTCATTCATTTTTCGAAAATTTCTCCATTCCAAAACTTTTACGAAATTTACAAATTATTCAAGGTATTTTCCTTGGAAAACTCCGAATTGTTTTATATTTAAATTTTCACTGCAAAATCGTCTCTGATGATGTAGCTTCCAAACCTCTAATTATGAAACTTAAAAACTTGAATAATCATGAGTGTATACATTATTTCCCTGCACGAAAAATTCTTTCGCGCTTCTTTGTAATCGTGAAATATATTGTTCAGGTTCTAGAAGATAGATTGATCGATAAAATCAATAAATCAAACCGAATGTTCAATAACTCTGAGTGATCATAAGTTAAAAAAGTAATCAAGTAAACGCAATCATGAAATCACTGCACACGAGAACAAGCCAATTAGAATCAATAATACCGCAATCATCTTCAGTTTACTAACGAAACACGCTCGTCTTTTTTGCATACCAGACGTTAGATAAGAATATTTATGACTGACGTTATAATTAGAGCTGAATAGAATCGATCGCTCGGAAAAAAGTTATGTCTTAGTGTAAAAATGACTCGACCATGTAAACTAACACCCGAGGTAAGTATATTTATATGATTTGCATGAATGCGCTTGGCATTGAATGATCATTCTCTACTTTGCACGTTGAATTCATTATCGAACAAATTCGATATTGATGGATGATTTCAAACATAACCAGGTCATTGGTGGACGATTTTCGCAATTTAAAATCATTTTATTATTGCTTTTCCTTCGTTGAATTATTTATAGTTAGTTTTCTAATGGATTAGAAAATATTTAATTATCAAGATTTGATAATTCGGAAGTTGTAATATTTGAAAACGTTTCTTTATCACTGGGTTTGTCGAAATGTTCGACATTTCATAATGTTATTTCGATCAAAGCAATTGTTTCACAATTGCTATAATTGTAAGGCAACTGACTAACGCAATCGTTTGTAGTTTACAAGTATTTCAAAACTTTAAATTGTTCAACAAATACGAAATAGTTTCAAAATAACGAGTATTTCAAAACTTTAACATTGTTTCGCTAACGAATATGAAATTGTTTATAAATCACATTTCAAAACTGAACGACCCTTGCAACGCGTCGTACCATATTAGGCTCGATGTAAGGTGTAGTTACCAAACATATAGGGAGTAGCATGTATCAGCGCGAGTTAGTTACTGTCGTGCTCTTCGCTCAAGACCGTGGAATTAGTTAGGACCACATCGTGCTCCTGAAGGGTCAGGTTAAACTTATAATTCAGAGAATAAAGTGTTTAAGATGTTTCTCACGATATCAAGAATTATTATTCGTTCCCCAAGGCACGACAGGTTGTTTATACAAAGAAAAATCCATGTTTTTCGATATTCCTAGTCAGTTTTGTTATTAACTGGCAATTAAAATGGTTTTTGCGAGAAAAAAAATCCACCGAGCCGGGAATCGAACCCAGGACCTCCCAATTTCAATGTAGAGGACGCGACATGAAATCGGGAGGTCCTGGGTTCGATTCCCGGCTCGTTGGATTTTTTTTTCTCGCAAAAACCATTTTAATTGTCAATTAATAACAAAACTGACTAGGAATATCGAAAAACATGGATTTTTCAGTTGTAATATTTGTTTATCTAAATAATTCGTAATTATTCATTTTTACGTAACTTGGTCGCGTTTAAAAATTAAGTTATTGTTCATCGATAATATTTCATTAGTATTAAAAATCAAAGAAGAATTTCCGAAATTCGTAGACAACTCAAAACTATTTTAAATTTTCCACTTGAGATCAATTTTTCAACTCGGTTCTAGATTGATTTTTCTTATTTTCGAAATTCCTCTTTGGAAAATTGAAGGTGAACTATAAAAGAGTAACTAAATCGGGAGTAGGAAACGTAATTTATGGAACAATCGATAAAAACAAAATTGGAAGGGAGTGAATTATTGGCGAAGTGTGAATGTTTCGTGTAAGAAATTAGTTGACGTCAGCGATGTTTGTTGGCTGTAAGATGAGACGAAGTATAATATGAGCCCAGAAAAAGTATATGAAATATGCTGACACTGAAATTTATCTGCCACGTTCTCTACTTTCTTAAGTAACATATCAAGTGGGCCTGAACTCTATAAAAATGGTTTTCCAACGTTTGCAGATTTTAAGGGTCATTTAGGGTCATTTTATAATTTTCTTGGTAAAATTTGGGCCGAAAATGTTTCTCTGATTAAGTCGTGCAACGAAATGAAGGATAAAAGTAGCTAATTCGAGAATAATAATTAGTTTCAGGGATACTGCAGAAGTTCACAGCACATTTTTATAACGTCCAATTTTCGGTTTATAGAACTGTTCCAGCGACGAAAATTTATGAATTCAAACATTTACACACGTCTTATGATAACTTAAAATACTAAAAATCCCTAATCCACGAAATTCATAAAATCCCTGATTCCGTAAAATCTTCAACTGTAAAAATCCCTGATTTTCCTAAAGTTCTCAAATCATTAAACTCAAAGACCCCACTTATTAACGCACATATTTTCCTAAAAGTAATGACATACGAGAAATAAAAGAAGAAGGACACGAAATAATACATTAATAAAACTTACTTTGTTCAATGAATTGTTTCCTCGACCAACCAGCGAATGAAGAGAAAAACCCGCCAAAATTAGCGTTGGTTACTTCCTCCAATTATTTGCGAATTTGTTCTGGAACAAAAAAAAATGAAAATCATTAAATAAAATATTCACAGAAGGTTTTACTTTCTCAAACGTCTTTTATAGATTTTTAATCACCGATCTGATAAGAAAAAGTTCTGATAAAAATATTCGAAAATATTATTCGTTACTGATAACATGATTCCAAGTTCCTCTCTGGAAACATATATCAATTTGCGTAAAATTTTGATTTCCAAATTATTCCAAATTTCGGAATCCCAAATTTTGGGAAGTTCCTTCTGATGCCTGGATGACTGCCAAGGTCGGAATCATTATTATCCATACTCGCAAATCTTGATGACTAACGTTTTGAGAATCATTAATCAGTAAAACAATGGTTTTTTGTTCCGCTCGCAGAATTGTGGGAGAGTGAATCTGGAGTAAGTGCAGCACACGACAATGGCGCTGGCGACCTTGGCAAGAAACGCGATCTTGTCATTGAGTCGTTGCAGAGTTCTCCAAGACGAGCGTTGAGTTTCGAAAGTGGAACAGTTATGGTGTCGCGCACATGCGATGACTCTGGCCGCAGCCATGATGTCACTGTGGCATCGGGTCCACCTCTACAAAGTCCTGGTATTCCTCATTTTGGCCCTTTTGACCCTTCAGTACCTTAGCGGCATCATCGACCGCCGCTCCATCCAAACCATCTTCGCCGGCAACGTTTCCAAGTACGTTCGCGAAAGAAAATTGAAACTAATTTTCGAAATTCGAAATTCGGAAATTTCCAAAATGGAAACAGTTACCCAAAGAAACGAGGATTCAGCTTCGAAAATGAAAAATTATAAAGAAGTACAAAAGTAATCATGATGATACTTTGAAATTTTCCAAACTCGAAACTTTGGAAATTTCAGAATTTTGTACTTCTTTCAGTCGTTAATTTTTCCTTGGAAGAAAATTGAAAATTCATTTTCTGACCAATAAATAATTCTTTAGTGATTAAGAAAATTCTTCATAAAATATGCACGTTACTGGGTTTGGAGAAAGTTCTATCAGAGATAGACGCCCACTCATTACAGATAAAAGTGTATCTTATCTTAGGAAAAAAACAAAACAAAAAAAAATCAATTTTAGTACGCGATGCGATGATAATGATTTTCAACGGCTTTTGTGTACACATTTCGATTTTCTTCTCTCTATAATTGTATTGTTCCGTTAAAAGTTGAAAAAAATACCTGAAATGCTTGGCCCTCATTTCGGCGGCACGTCTATTTCGCGAATTACGAGTCCAAAATTAGTCCCAGTCCAGGCGTTTCCTGGATCGTCGAATTTAATTTGTTCCGCGGTGGTCACCCATTTCTAAATTTATTCCGTCTACGGCCAAACGCTTTCGCACCTGTTCTAACGTACACCTCGAATCACGAATCTATCAGTAATTCATGAAAATTAATTTCAGAGTGAAATGATTGGAAATACACAAATTAAAAAATAATATAACCTACCATTCACATAAACAAATAAACTTTCTCAGGTCGGACATTCTGATTACATATGTTCATTTCGAATACGTTCCATTTATTTCTTCCATCGGCTAAAAAACGGTTTGAAGACTCGTTTCAACCCCTCAAAATACGAATAGGTGGTTTACTTGTTATACATATGTAAACGAAGTAAACGCAATTCAATCATACTGAACTAAAATGAAATAAATCAACCTGTTGATGAACATTCATCCCTTATATAAGGTTAAACCACCTAAAATCACCTTTGACACCCCCAACTTTAAGGGGGTGAAGTTTAAAACCGTTTACAACCGCCTGAAACCGTTCTTAATCGCCTGAAACCGTTTTTAACCACCTGAAACCGTTTGAAAACCTCCGACTTTAAGGTGGCGCAGCATAAAACCGTTTGAAGCCGTTTTTAACCGTTTAAAACCGTTTTTGAAATCTTTCTCCAAGAAAATCGACAAAAACCTACTGAACCATTAAAACTGAAGTAAAATCGAGTACAATTTGTTGTCTTAGATTCTTGAACAACTCTTACAAAAGCCATCCTCGCGGGCTCATCATTTACGGCCCAGTTACGTCCCCGAATTACCTCGTTAACGCGAGCAACGTTTCGGTGACGACGGCGCCGAGCCCCAACAATTTTTCCAAAACGGATTTGGCGCCGACAGAACTGCTCGTTTCCTCGACAAAGTCGACGCAGCAGCCCCGAAACGTTTCTTGGGCCAACGTGACTGACGCCAGCGTCCCCCCACTCTGCCCCCTCGAGCCCCCGAGTCTCGGTGAGGTCTCATAATGATTTCAGAAATATTTGAAGAGTCATTAATGAGGGAATTCTTGATGACGAACGATCAGTATAGTTTGATCATATAGTTTCGAAGTAGAATTCTACGTCGACTTGAAATTTTGAATTTTTAAATTGAAGACATTAATTTCGATGATAGACAATCATCATTCTAAGGCTCGATGTTTGTTCATAAATCGATGACATTTTCTTCTGTGCCAAGTGCGAGTCTATCAATAAAACTTATTCTTTTCTCTAAGTTCATTCGAACTTTCAGCGAAGAACACACGTGAAGTGTAATTTATTGATTCACGCTTGCACGTGTGATGATTAATTATTACTTGAGCATCGCTAGCTCAGATTATAACTTCTCTATGGATAAAACTTGATAGAATATTAATACGAGCAATGAAGAGTTGGAAGCTAGCTTTAGTAGAATACATCGGCGTCGTGGAACAAATATTTTGGAACGAAAAAAGACTTCGAAAAAAAGGTTCTTCGTCCAAAATTCGCTTTTTCATCGCCCGATTGTAAATTTTGAACACAATTTCCAGTCGGCGCGTTGAAAGTCGAAACCTCGCCCCCGGGCTTCAAAGAAATGGAAAAATTATTGGCGGACGTGAAACTTGGAGGTGTAGGTTCGCCATCGAATTGCACCCCAAGAAATCGAGTGGCCATTATTGTGCCATTTCGTGATCGACTCGAACACTTACGAGCACTTTTGTACAATTTACATCCCATGCTTTTGAGGCAGCTCATTGACTACCAAATTTTCATCATAGAACAAGCAGGCAAGTATCGAACTGGATAATGGATATATCGATCAATATACAGTAAAACCTCGTTCATATGGTATTTTGTTTCGACTCCCTGCTCGTAAAACTGGAGTTCCACGATATTTTACAGGGAGTTTTGGGGCTTCCAACCCTCCCCGAAATTTGGGAATAATCATTTTTCAAGATTGAGATTGAATTATGTAAAATTGTGGGTTTTACGGTGGCAATTTCGGAGGCCTGTATTTGTTCGTCTTGTTTGATCTTGTTTTAACTGGTTTCCGGGACGATTAATTATTCAGGGTCCGCGCAATTCAATAGAGCGACGCTAATGAATGTCGGCTACGTGGAGGCTTTGAAAGAGAAACAGTTCGATTGTTTCATTTTCCACGACGTCGACCTTTTGCCGGAAAACGACAAGAACCTTTACAATTGTCCAGAGCAGCCGAGGCACATGTCCGTCGCGATCGATAAATTCAAATATAGGTATAACTTATTACGCATTCAATTGAGGAGCTCTCATTGTTTCTATGAATTCGATCAGAGCAAAGTTGGAACATTTTTTAGGACATGGTTTTTTTTCACTGTTTTTATGGCTTTTTAGAAGAAAATTTGTAGAAGTTTTCCTAGCCTAGGAGCGACGATATTTCGACGCCAAAACGTCTTCAACAGGTGATGTTTAGGCGACGTTTCAGTCAGTATGTAAAATCATTAAAGAATTAATTTTAGAGCGTTTTTCGAACAAAATTAATGGAATTTGAATGCAGTACAATCTTATCAATATGGTTACATACTATCGTTGATAATTGTATTTTTAATCGTTTTTTGAAAAATTTACACAATTTGAGTTCTAAAAATTTGAAAATACTGGGTTTCTCAGAAAATTATGAAATTCAACGTTTTTTCGGAATTTTGAAATATCGGATTTTCTGAAAAATTGTGAATGTTGGAGTTTTTTTCGAAATTTTTGAAAATTGTTAGATTTCAGAAACACTCGTGTATTTTAAGTTTTTTTCGATAAAAAAATTCTGAGTTTTTCGGAAATACAAAAATGTGTAGTTTTACGACAGATTAGCGAATTTTTAGTTTTTCTGAAAATTCAAATATTTTCGGTTTTTCGCCAAATTTGACATTTGGAGTTTCATGACAATTTTGAAAATTGTCAGATTTTGGGAACGATCAAAAATTTTGATGTCTTCTTCTTGCGAAAATTTGATGTTTTCCACAAAAGTCGAAAAATTTTGAGTTTTTTAAAAAATTTGAGAATTCGAGTTTTTCAAATCTTTGAAAATCTTCAAGTTTTTCGAAAGATTTTGAAACTGTATGTTTTTATTTCGATTTCCAATCGTACTTTTTTCGAAACATTAGAAAATTTTGAGTTCTTAGAAAATTACAAGGATTCTAAATTTTTTTGGAATTTATTGAGTCCAAAATTGTTCGAAAATTCTGAATATTTTGAGTTCCTCGAAAAAATCAGAAAAATTGATGTTTTCGAAAGATTTGGAAAGTCTAAGATTTCCGAATAATTAAAAAATACGAATTTGTTCGAGAAATTTCTCATCGCTCAAAAAAAGCGACGATAAAACGTCGCCCTCAACTGACTAGGGTTTCTAACGATTCTCTGAACCTTGTTTTCAAATTTGAATTTGAATGAAAATGAGTTCAAAGTTTATACAAATAAATATATAAAAATATTTAATATGTACCGCAAATATTTTAGCCCTTTTTTCGTAAACAATAAATAACAAATTTCAAGTTTTCGAAAATATTCTGCACTGCTCATAAGTTTATTAGATTTCGAAAATTCCTTATCAGGCTCTTCACTTCTAATAAAGCACCTTACAGAAACCTTATAAGTTTCTTTAAACGATATAAGATCTGAAGAGACTTATAAGGTGCCTCATAAGAAATGGAGAACCTTATAAGTATTCTGAAAAGTCTTCCAAGATCTTTGGGAACCTCGCAATTCCCATCTTGACTCTGTAATGATCCTTAAGGTTCAGATTCACAAGGGAATTTTCATAATTTTCAAGATTGCCGTACTTGGATTTATTCGGCGGAGTTTCCGCCCTAACAAGGGAACATTTCAGCCTGGTGAACGGCTTTAGCAACGTCTTCTGGGGCTGGGGCGGTGAAGACGACGACATGGCGAATCGCATAAAAGCGCATCATCTGCACATTGCTCGCTATCCCGCCAATGTCGCTCGTTACAAAATGCTGACGCATAAAAAAGAAAAGGCTAATCCGAAAAGGTGATAATCTAACGAGTAGAAATTCGTCGAATTTAACGTGTCAAACTACCGAACGAGGAGAATCAACTTTGTCTTGTTACTCTAAACCTTATAAGATTTTTTTAAACCAATCAGAAATTCATGAAATCCTATACGTTTTTTTTTTGGTGTCTAAAGTTCAGATTTTTCGAATTTCATAATAATTTTCCATTTCTGTATTTCAATCTTCCCTTTTTTCAGGTACGAGTTCCTGAGAACCGGAAAAAAAAGACAAGCTACAGACGGTCTTAGCGATTTGAAATACGAACTAGTGGAGAAGAAAAAATGGAAACTATACACTTGGCTCCTAATTAAATTAACGCCCCCGCAACCCAGCTGATGGTACTATTTTATCGGATGAAATCGCGAATGGTTGAATTTACTACGAAAAACTACCACCCCCAAAAAGTTACTTTGGTCGCGTGCATTTACATGAAAGACTTGGTTACTCTCTAGTTTTATTTGGGGCAACAAAATCGGACAAGAAACTTTTCTATTCTCCTCATAAGGAGAAGCCTACTTACATAGTCTACGTGGATAATTCTAGTCTTGTGCAGTAAAAAAATGCATGCTTGGATTTTCGAGTGCATTTGTTTCAATCACAGTTCGAATCGTATGAAAATAATAACAAGCTACTGAAAGACAAATCTGTAGAAAACGCGTTCGTTTTCTAACTGTGTAAATATTAATTCGTTGCTCTCTGCAGTGCTGTGCCAAGTAAGAAGCGAGCGAGTATAAAAATGTACTATAGTTTCAGAATGCCAGTTTCCCGAAAAAGGGTGTATCGCGTGATAATTTAGCATTTTTTATAAAACTGTGATAAATTAACGTATATTATTGTTATCGTAAGATTTATTGATAGCATGATACGATTTTAGTTTGTCAAAAGTATACGACTGTAAATTCATTGTTTTATTATTATTTTATCGTTTTTGAGGATTAGTTGTAGAAATATTTTTACGTAAGGTGTCCCAAAGTCACCGTAAAATGTTTAAAATTTCGAAAATAAAACATGAATAATAGTACATTATGTTCTAAAGGGCAAAAAGTTTTTTTCGAACATACGATACTTTATACACCGAAGGCAATAGAAAGG
>JAPYZK010003608.1:0-11627 GCA_030522785.1 Platygaster equestris
AGTCGAAATCTATGCGAAAAAACTGTGAGCAGTTATTGGTTAACGAGTATATTCACGCGAAACTGTTCAGTTGTCGAGTCATTTTTGCCCGCCGGGCCAAAAAAATTCTATGAGTTCTAGGGCTTTTCCGCACTGCGCAAACGCACTTGCCACTTCGCGTCATCGGCCTCAAATCGCTCACTTTTGGCATACGTTAACGGGCCTAAAAACTCGCGTTTCGAGTGCGCGTGTTGAAAAAAAATTATTGATTCGATTACTTGATTTCTATATAAACTCAGAGAAAAAATATTCAATTTTCATTTTGTAACATTCCCGAATTTTCGGAATTTATAAAAAATAATATTATAATAATATAATTAAATAATAATAAAATAATATAATTCATCGCGTATTCACATTTTGTTCTAAAATTTTTCGCTTTTTTTTGTTTTCCTCAAAGTCTGTTTTCTGTTCGAAAAAACGTAATTTGAAGCAAAGAAAGCCTTACTTCCTATAGAACAAATCGCATGAATGAGATCAACATATCGAATGACTTCAATTTCCAAACAATCTCCGAATTCTTTGTTCAACCAATAAATTAACGCCAATTCCATAAAAACTGAAGGCTGGATATCGCTGTGTTTTGCCGCCATTTTCCAAATTTCTACAGATTCGTCTGAATATAGCCAACCTTGGAAAATAAGCTTAGCTGAAATAAAAAAATTGAAATTGTTACTATAAATTAGGTAATTGTGGAAAATTTTTAAAATCTAGCACATTGCAAAACAAATATATTTTAAAAATTTTGTGAAAAGATACTGATTTTCACAACTGTCAAAGAATTTAATAATTTTCAAAATTTTTGGCTATTTCGGGAATTTTTAGAGTTTGCAGGATTTTGAGAATTCTGCAAGTTCTTAGAAGTTTGAAATTTTTAAACATTCAGAAAATTTTGAGAATTTCAAAGTTGTATAAAATTTTTGAAAATTCTAAAACTTCACAATATTTTCGTAATTCCTAAAATTACGAGAATACTATAAATTTTCAACATTTCGAGAAACTTAATGATTGTTTTTTTTTATTGAAAACATTTAAATAACAAAAAATTTTAAATTAAAATAAAAAGACATTTTTTACACTTCAAGATTTTCAACAATTTAGAGAATTTCGAAAGTTTTTAGTATTTTGACAACTTTCAGAATTCCAAAAATGTTAGAATTTTTAGAGATTCAAAAAAGTTTCGAACATCTTACGAATTTCTTAAATTTCGAGAAACATTTGTTTAGTTGGAACATTTTCAACATATTCCAAGATTTTCGACTATTTTGATGAATTTTAAAGTTTAGAGCATGTTGAAAATTTTTAAACTTTTTGTAATTTTCAAAATTTCCAGAATATTGAGAATTTTGAAAACTTCAGAGATTTCAAAAAGTTTAGAAAATTCTGAAAATTTACAATACTTCCATAATTCTTGAAACTCCTAAAATTTACGAATTCCTGAAACTTTGAGGAAATTCATAACTTTGAACATTTTCAACATTTCAATATTTTCAACGATTTCGCAAATCTTCAAAGTTTCGAGTATTTTGAGGATTTCAAAAGTCTACAGAATACTGACAATTTTTATAATTCCTCGATAAAAATTCACTTTTTGAATTTGTTGAATTAATTTCAAGTAAAAATCACCTTAGCCCCCCCCCCCCCCTCCTCCCCAGGCAAAATTTCTGGCTACCACACTTCTTTATTCGATTTTCGAATTTGTTGAAAAATTTCTAACATTACGAAAGTTTTTCCAAAATACTTCATTACAGTTTTTCAAACATTTTTCAAAATTTGGCGAAGAATATTAATCTTACCAACTTGGCATTTTCCATCCAAAGTCACATTTTTCCCAAATCCCACATCGCCGTCAACACCAAATTCGAAGCAAGCCAAAAAACTCACAAACGAACTTCCGTCTTCCTCGAATTTTACTTTCCCCTGATTTTTCATTTCGGAAGATTCCAAAGCTTTCACGGTCTTCGCGAGTTTCAGAGCCCGCAGAATTTCTCTGTGCGGCGTTTGCAAAACCGCGGAAAGTTCGTTTTCATTCGGAACATTTTCCTTTGCGATCGCGTTATAATTCGGCGGTCGATTCAACTGCGATTGCAAATAAATATAAAAATCTATGACTTTCGCAACTTGGCTCGATAGTAAATTCAATGTCTCCAATTCTGGATCTTCATTGTCTGCGAAAAAAAAAAAAAAATTCAATTTAAAATTAACGAAAATTCTTTTTAATTAAATCCAACTACTTATAAATTTTACCTTCCTCGTTGAATTTTTCCCAAAAAAACTGCACGTTGGCCAACAAAGCTTCGGGAACGATATTTTTGTTCGTCATGAGCATTTCCAAAATTTGCAATTTGACTTCCGAGGTTCTTAACTCCATGCAGGTATTCGCGATTTCATTGGTCAATTTTTCCAGGTCGTAATCCTCTTCACGCAAGAAAGTTCTCAGTTTCCGAAACAAATGCAAGTCGCGAGTTTTGTCCCCGCTTTGGGTGGTGATCGCGGAATGGAATGGTACGACGATCTCTTTAAATCCTCCCAAGCAGTCCACAAAAACGCAAGGGTACAAGGATTTGTTTGGTTTCGAGAAGCTTAGAGTTGCGTCGTGGAGGCCGAATAAACCGTGATTCATGTAAAGTAATCTAGAGAAAAATGCACATTAATGATTATTTTTCAGAATTTAATTTTACGCAAGAAAACTTTTTATATTTTACAGAATTTAATTTCACGCATTTTATTCAAGTACTACCTGTCCCACGCGGGCTTCGCCCGAATGAGACCGCTAGCGGCGGCGACAGCTCCGCCGCCGCGGTAATTGTCACGACCGCTTCGCAGCCTAGATATAAGTAGTTCATAAACCTTCTCAAAAGTAGAATGAAAAATCGTGCCGAATTTCGAGTCAATTTGTTCAGCAGTTCGAGCGCGAAGAGGGAACAAACACAAAACGAATTTCATTTTTATATGTATAGATTGTCACCAATTTTTTGCCTTCTTTGACTTTTTTAAAAATTCTGAGAAGTTCGGAAGTTTTGAGAATTTTTGAAATTGAGAGTATTTCTCGTTATTTTAATTATTCTTGAATTTCAAAGGTTTCTGAAATTCCGAACACTTCAAGAATTAAGAAAATTTTTAGAATTCTCACAATTTTGGAGAATTTTGCAATGTATGAGAATTCTCGAAGTTTTGAGAATTTTGAATATATCAAGTACAGTGGGCTCGGTATCGAACAGACAAGTCTCGAACAGAATTATAAAAATTTTTAGAATTTTCAGCATTATGTAGAATTTTGTGATATATGAGGATTCTCGACGTTTTAAGAATTTTGAATATAAATCAATTCTTTTAAGACCTCTGAGATTTTATGGAAAATTTCGAAATTTACATAATTATAGAATTTCTGAAATTTTGAATGATATTTGAAGTTTCGAGAATTTTGGCAATTTAGTGAATTAGAAAATTCCCTAACATTTTTAGAAATTCAAAAGTTTTGAGAATTCGAAAAATTTCCGAAGTTACGAGTTTTTAAATATAATTCAAAAAGTTTTCAGAATTCTGAAAAGGTTGAAAATTTTGAATATTTTCAGAATTTTGATGATTTTGTAAAATTTTATGATATGTGAGGATTCTGAAAGTTTGAACGATTTTGCTGTATGAATTATTTTATAATTTTTGAGATTTCACATTTACATAATTTCAAAATTTCTGAACCAATTCATTATATTCAAAGTTTGGAGAATTTAAAACATTTCGATCATTATACATTTCACAAAATTCCAAGAGTAAGTCCGAATTTCGGACATATTGCATAAAAATTTTATAAACGCTCAAAAATACAAGAATTTCTCAAATAATGAGAATTTTATATCTTTTACTTTCTTCGAACATTTCAGAAGTTTTGAAATTTTAAACTATTTTAATAACACTAAAAATGTACTCTACTTTGAACTAGGATTACTTAATTTACTTTACTGGACACTCTAGATTTCTTTAGTACCGTCCATTTTTCCCTGCAGTAAACGTGGCAATTTTATTTCCGTACTGCATTGCCCAAATATCGATAACACCTTTTCGAGGGGCGTAAATCACTAGAAACATTGCTCTACGAGGTCGAATTTTCGCGTTTTTCGAGTCGCCTCCAGCGCGCTGTTTTTCTTCGACGGCCTCGATCCAGCCGCATTCCGCATCTCTGTAACCTTTGAACATTCTAATGGCGATTCCGTGAATGTTGTCCACGAGAATGACTCGACCAACCTTAAGAAAAATTCCAGTAAACCTTATTATAACGATGATAATTACATTGCACCAAAACACTAATAAATCGAACAAAGTTGACAGAAATTCGAAAATATTCGAATTTTGAATTCTCGAATTCTGTGAAATCTTGAATATCGCATTTTTATTGTTTCAGGAAAAATATGTAAAATGTACGTAATGATAGTATAAACATTTAATCATCTTCAGTTTGTTCAAAATTTCAATATTTGGAGTTTTTTCGGAAATCAAAAAATGTGGGTTTTGTGAAAAATTCGGAGCTTTTAGATAAATTTGAAAATTTGGAGTTGTTCGAGTTCTATATCTTATTGAAAATTGGAAATTTTCAGTTCCTTCACCGATTCGCGTACATTTTTGCTTCAATTTGAATATTTTCCGTTCTTTGAAAAATATGATATTTACAGTTTTTCGTAAATTTTGAAAAATGTTAGTTTTTGGAAACACTTGTTTAGAAATGCAATAATTGAATGTTTTTCATGAAAAATTGAAAAATTCGGCATTGAAAGTTTTTTCGAAAATTATTAATTCTCAGAAACATTTGGGAATTTTCAGTTTTCGTCTAAAAAATTCTTGAATGTTAGAAATTGTGTTTGTTTTTCTTTAATTTCCACTTTGAAGTGTCTAGCCTCAGTAAAGTAATAATTTACGCTTAAATAATTTTGGGTTTTTCGAATTAGCCAATAAAACATAGAATTTTCGAAATTTCGGAATGTGATAAAATGTATACCGTGTCGGATACAGCGGAAAGGGCTTTATTAGGGCTCACAGCAATACTGTATCCTTCTCGTACCAAATCGCTCAAGCCGAATCGACAAATCATTGCCACCGCGGGTTCGTTAGCGGTTCCTCGAACTTTTTCGGGGGTTAAAGTAGTTTTGATGTTTCCCCGAAACCACCTGAAAATTCACGTCATTTATCAATTAATTCATTTATTTACGTATTTTGTAAACGTTTGAAAATTTTAAAAGAATATAAGAATTTGGATTCAATCATTCTCAACCATTTGAGAGTGATGGAGGATATTTCCAATTTTCAAATATCGATAACATTTCTGAAATTTCTAGAGATTTCGATAATCAAAAATTTTGAAAATCTCAGACATTTCAAAAATGTGGAAATTTCCAAAATTGAAAAAATTTCAAAAAATCGGAAATTATGAAAACTTTCAAAAATTTGGCAATTCTTCGGAATTCAATCATTCTCAAAAATTCGAGAATGATAAATATTTCTAATTTTTGAATATCGATAACATTTTTGGAATTTCTAAAAATTTCGAGTTTCAAAAATTTGTAAAATCTTAAACATTTCAAAAATGTTCAAATTTCTAAAATTCGGAAGATATGAAAAAATGTAGAAATGTTTCAAAATTGAAAAAATCTCAAAAAATCGGGAATTATGACAATTTTGAAACATTTGGAAATTCTTCGCAATTCAATCATTCTCAACAATTAAA
This sequence comes from Platygaster equestris, assembly GCA_030522785.1. NCBI lineage: Eukaryota > Metazoa > Arthropoda > Insecta > Hymenoptera > Platygastridae > Platygaster > Platygaster equestris. The sequence continues at coordinate 5,756 of JAPYZK010003608.1, forward strand.
AAATGATGAATATTCCCAATTTTTAAATATTGATAACATTTCAGAAATTGCGAAAATGTCGAATAGCGTACGGAACAGCAGAACCAATGACGTTCGCGACTTTGTTGGCCATGGCGATGGCGACGTCTGTGAAAATGGGGGCGGAACCGCCCTCGACCGCGTAGTGAAAGCCCGTGAAGGGCCGCTTCCCCGTGGCCAGGACGAGGCTGTTCTGGGGCGGCCCGGAACGGTAGGTCGCGTGGAAGCCGCCGGAAATCGAGGCGGTCGCGAGGTGGTCGAACATGTTCGAGGACGTGGGGCCGATAACCTGGCAGTCGTTCAGAACTTCCTGGTTCTTGAAGCCCCATTTCTTGCACACGAGGTTGGGCTCTGGGCTTTGAAGATTACAATTTGCTTGCACTGTTAACATAGAATAAAGTCGAATTAACTATTAACAAAAATTACGAAATCCGCACGGATTTCGTCCGTCGCTGAAAAAAATAGGTGTGCGGTAGAAGTGGAACAGTATGTTTGAAAATTTTTATTATTCCAAAATTGCAAAAATTTCCGAAATTCGGACAATTTTGAGAATTTTGGAGATTTCGAAAGTTTTGGAAAATTCAGAACTTGGCGAATTTTTTTGATTTTGAAAACTTTGGAAATTTTAGGAATCCCAAAAATATAGAAGAACTTGACAGTTTTTTAAAAATTTCCTAAATGTTTAGAAATTCGAGAATATTCAAACTTTCAACCACATTAGAAATGTCACGATTTCTAAAAGTTTGGATCATTTTGAAGATTTTGATATTCACAAAAATTATTGAAAATATACAGAATACTCAAAATTTGACGATTTTGAAAACTTTTGATAATCCTCAAACATTCGTATATGTCGCAATTTTGGAATTTAGATTTCGTGAGAATTTTACTGATTCCAAAAATTTTAGTCATTTTTACAATTTTGACAGAACTTGGTAATTTTTTGAGACCTGGAAAAGTGCGGAATTGAAGAAGTTATGACATTGAATTAACAAAAAACTTCGAATCCAGAATGTCAGATATTAGATCTTTTGATTCAATTAGAAACTTGGTTAATTCGTGGATTTGTAGGTTTTCAACGTTTTGGAACATTTGGAAATATTTCGAAATATTCCGGAATTGTTCATAAATTTGGGATTTTTAAGTTTCAAAATTTGAACATCAAGAAATAAGGCGGATTCAGAAATTATTTATATATTTCGGAAAAATCCAGTTTGAAATGTTATGAAGTTTCGAATTTTGAGTTCATCATCTTAGAATTCACCTTTTGCAACGTGATTTTTATAAGCTCTCAAGGTCGTGAACAAGGAATATCCTTGCAAAACGCAAACAGCACTGGAATAAATAACGTAAATTTCTTCAGATTGAGCAACATCTTCGGAATGTCTTGGAGGCGACAAAGATTGACATTTTATCCCCAAAATTGGCTCGTTGTGTAGTTGAGTTTCCAGCAAAAGTGTTCCTTTCTGTAAAAAAATTTAAAAAATGAAATGGGTAAACTTAAAAATATGAAAAATAAAAATGTATTGTTATATATTATCATTATTATTATTATTATTAATATTGATCGAATCGGGCTGATTTTTATACCAAAATGTTCGTGAAGCTTTAGCGCTTCCAATGAACCTAGTCGTACGTATTCAATATTTTAGAAACCTTGGAATTTAAAAATTTGCAAGTCCAGAATTTTCCGAAATTATGCAAAAATATTCAAAATCACTAGAATTTTCGAAAATTATGAAATACCACTTTTTGGAATACACAAAATTTTTTAATGTTGACACATTCTAAATGTTTTGAGATTATCAAAACTAATTTTTTCAAATAATCAAAATTTTCAGAATTGTAGACATTTATATAGTTTCCTAAATTTCCAAATTCTTCAAAATTTTTGATAGTCTTTAAATTCTAAAATTTTCAAGTTGAGAATGTTTGAAATCTGGAGAAATTTTATCATTCTAAAACTACTTAAAAATAATCATGCAACTGCTTTTCTATCCAAAAACGTAATTTCAAGAAATTTTCACTAGTAATCGTTGAATTACATCAGTATAAAATCGTATGTATCCGGTGTTGAATCCAACTGCGACGCAAGTCCAATCAGTACCGGCTCCGACTCCAGTTTTACCCAAAGGAATCAAAGGCAAACATGTGATTGAAGTTACCCTTTCGCTAAAAATAATAAAAAGCAATCAGTACCTACTTATTAATTATTAGTTAGGGATCGTCCATAAATTACGTAATGCTACTGAAGAGACACGCAAATAAAGACATCTGATTTACTTATTCATCAATTCAATTATTTTTACAATCAAAGGTTACTGTATGAAAAATAATTATCACGTTCACAAATTTTTTGTTCCTATTACAGTGTAGAGAAATTCAAACTTCAGCCACGCGTTTCACCAAACTTTTTTTTTGGTTGAAGCCACCAGAGTTTGGATTTTCATTGTAACAAGAATTTGGTTAATATTATTTACAAGTTCAGTTAGTTTACAATTATTTGTAAGTTCAAATAATATGAGGAGAATTCCAGATTTCTCCGTCGTTAAAGGTAAGGATTCGCATTGTTCTGTATTTTTATAATAATATATTTTGGAAGCATCATTTTAGTAAAAAATTATCTTATCGACAAACATCGGTACTTAAACGCATCAAGGGGCAGAAAATTGGAATTATTCATTTATTGTGGGCGTGAGATTACACTGCGTTTGAACGCTGCAATGTTAATAAACTTATAACGTTAAAACGCCTACAAATCGAAAAAAATTCACAATATGGGCTATCTAGGTGACTATTCTGTAGTAAAAAAAACTGAGATAGTACTAGAGTTTTATCACACAAAAAGGTTCAAAAAAATTTTTTGAAAAATTGTTTGAGTTTGAATTTCCCGCCAAAAATTTTTCGGAAAAATCATAGACGTTATTAATGCTCGAAAGAAGTTACGTGAATTCTTTCAGATTTATCTCAATGATAAAAACTTAGAAAAAAAAAAAAATAAAAACGAAAATGCATGTTTCCCCCTCTAACTCATCCAATATTAGGGCTAATGGGTCAAAATTTGGGGAAAAATTTTTTTCAACTATATGCTTTCGAACGGCCAACTCGAAATTTGATTCCCTTTAGAGGCACTTTTTGCATGCTTACCCGGCTGTACCCTTTGCATAGATTTGTTCAATTTATCATTTATACTTAAACATAGCAGAAACATGAGTAACACTATCAATTCAATGAAGGGAAAATTACTTTGGTTTGGTAACGTCTTTGCTCCATAATACCACAAATTTGTTTTTCACTTGGCCAGATTCGTGCGGATCCCATTTTGCTGTGGAAAAAAGAGTTAATAGACAAATTGTTTGAGATAATATTGTGAAATTAGAAGTGAATTCAGAAAATTATGGAAATAATGCGTTTTGAATTTCGATTGCAAATTTTTGAATTTTTGAAATTCTCAAAATTTTTTGAGTTACCAAGTACATAAGAATTTCCAAAATTGTCATGTTTCTCAAAATTTGAAGATAATCAGAAATTTTGTAATGATTTGCGTAATTTTAGAATATCAAAAATTTTCAAGATTCTCAAAAATTTGGAAATAATTAAAAATTTCGAAATTCCTAACTCACTTAAAAATTTGAAAATGCTAACATAATTGCAAAATGATGAAATTATGAATTTATGTAAAATTATATATTATTCGATCGTTTTACCTTTTTCTTTTAAATGTTTTGAAGTTGAAAGTAAATTTTTGAAATTAAAATAATCGATTTAAACCTTAATTAAATGTAGTGGCTACAAATAATTACACTAATTATGAAAATTATACATTGATAAGAGTAATTTGAAAATTTTGCATGACAAAAATGATTTTACATTAAACAAATTACATGTCAGAATAACAATTGTCGAACTCGATGCGAATGCCAAAATTTCCCCTGCAGACGAGAGCGAAACGAAGCAATTTTTCAGGGGAAGTTCATCAGGAGCTACATTTGGCACTGCAAAAATTTGTTCATTTATTATTATGAAAAACAATGCATCATTTTGAAAATACATTCATAAAAAAGGTAAATGTAAACGTTAAACGACTTGTGTCTAAAATGTATTCCATCAAAAAAGTATTCCACATGGAATAATTGTACACAAATAATTTTTGGATTTGATGGCTTCAGAAATTTTGCATTTTTGTTGAAAAATTATTTTTGCACAAGTAGCGAAGTGTATATACAACAGTACATTATATTACAATTACAAATATTCTAACTATTTTTTCGCACATATACGAACAAACTGTGAAATGAACATAAATCATTATTTTTTCCAGTTAGGTAATTTTATTATTTTGTTTCTGGAAAAAAAAATTAATTTTACTTTCGGAAAGAAACTAACATAATGATTTTCAAAGATTTACGTTTTGAAAGAAGTGGACCGAAAATCAATTTTTTCACTTCCGGGACCGCTGCCAAATTCGCGAATTCCTTAATTTCGCAAGACATCGCTCATTTTCCCGGAATATTCCAAAATCGCCACAAAACTCAACAATCACTCATTTTGTTTCATTTTGTTTCAATCTAGGACAATTTTTGCAGGGGTACGCAGGGGTATGACAGTTATTACACTCTCTTTGAAACGGTGACCAACTAAAGGTACAAATACAAACTGTCAACGGCAGTTTGGAACCTCTGGGAACGGGAACCTCTGGAAGGATGCAGTATGCACCCCAGTGTATGTGTGACTCTGTCCGCCATATATATATATATATGGTGCACACAAAATATATTTTGTGTGCACACACACACGCACTGTGCAGCCAGCTGATCATGATCAGCTGAACCATTTACAAACATTTACAAACTGCTATCAGCTGATTAATTGTGATTAATTGCGAACAATTCCGAATTCGATTGCAGTGATTGCACTCAATTGCACTCGGGTTGTTAACAGGATAATTGTATATGCAGTGTTGTACAGTGGAAAGTGTTTCCATGTTTTGTTAGTAAGCGATGTCAAGTGCGAAACGTTTGACAAGGCCGTTGCAAAAGGAGGCAGGCGAGAACATCGCGTATAAAAGGGTACAGTTTTATCAACTCAACCCTGACTGCATACTCTACATCTGCCAGTACTTGTCGATTGAGGATCGCTTGAATCTTTTCCAAGGTTTTCATCATTCTAGTTATTTTCTTTCTATTCCAATTATAAACTTTAAACTTGTCGTTGCTGCTAGGGTTACCAACTCCGTCGGAAGTCCAACCCGGAGATTCAATCAAAGGGGGGGGGGAGGAGGGTTTTATTTTCTGTTATTGTGAAATGTTTAGAGGATATAAAAAGAAATCCTGAAATGCCAAATTTCGTAAAAATGAGGTCACAAAATTATATAAAGGAAAGAACTTATATTTTAATAGAAATGAATAATATATTCAACAAAATTCCGGAGAGAATATTATTGTCTGAAAATCATTGAAAATTCAACAGAATTTCACGTGGTTTTATGAAAATTCCGAATATTATATAACAAATGTAAAAAAATTTCTGAGATTCTGCATAATTAAAAAAATAATCAATTTTAGTGTTCTAGAAAGTATTGGAAATTCAATGAAATTTTTCAAATAATATATGATTATAATAATCTAGAGATTATCAAACAATGAGAATAAATTCTGCATAATATTGGAATAAAATTAAAATGATAGAAAATTCGCCAAAGTTATATTATCGTAACAATATAAGTATTTGTTTAACTTTTCTGAAAGTTACGAAATTATGAAAAAATCGATATTTTCAAAAGTACGACAAATTTTTGAACGAAAAAAAACATTTCAGAGACATTAAGCGCGTTTTATCTTGTTTGGGCTCAAAC
>JAPYZK010003609.1:0-12781 GCA_030522785.1 Platygaster equestris
GTATTGCTGCAATGTTTTTGTTGTTGTTTACAAAAGTGTCGAATACAGTCATAATCAATCCCGATAAAAATCAAAGCAACAAAAGGGATAATTAGTTTTCAACTCCCTAAAGTACGTAGAAAAGCTCTGAGGGCGATTGTTGCGTCAATCAATTAGGTAACCCATTATTTCCCTCCCTCTCAGCAGGGCCGTGAAATCACATATTTCTCTTGGTTGTTGAATAAAATATTGTGTTCGACTATGGGTCGAAAGAAGAGATTCCACTCGCGTGTCGCCACACTCGCTACGCTCGTGAGGCAATCTCCACGCTCGAGGAATCTCCTCTTTCTCCCACTAGTCGCACAATATACTATAAGAAGTTTTTTTGGCTTCAGGTCACCTAGTTGACGGAATGTCCAAAAATACTTATAATACGATTGCGAATAGAATTTATGATTAAGAAAATTATAATTATAATAATTGATGAGTTATGAAGTTATAGAGTGTACGTGTTTGATAATATTAAACATCTTTTGATGTTGAAACAGTTACGACACGATAATCACCCCTGGCAAAACTTGGTGTCCTTAAAAGTCGTCGTTTTCGAGGGTGCGTCACAACCCCTGTTTGAAAATCAAATCCTCTTCCATTACTTCTTAATTGCTCTTTTTAAGTAGCTTTCGCGCTTTGTCACAAACCATTGAGTCGTGAAAGTGAATGACTTATAGTGATTGAATTTTTTATTAACAATTTCGAACTATTTTTCAAACATTATGCGCCTATTTATAATCGATTAAGTTTTTTTTCGGTTTTGAATCTTCTTTCGGTTCGCGAATTTTTGAAACTTCCCTTATTTTTTGGATAACTCAGATGGCTTTAAGTGGAGTTTTCTGGTTTTCGAAAATAAGTTTTTTTTCGTGGAAAAATTTGTATGTGAAATATTTGTCATTTTGAAAAAAAATTTTGGAAGTTAGAATGCTTCGAAATCAGAATAATTGGAAAACAATTTTTTGGTTCTAATTTATCAGTTTGAGAGACATTTCAAAAGTATTTTTTTTTAAGTTTTGTAAGCTGTCGTTGATTTATTTATTTTTGAAGTATCAATCGATACGTTTCAAGGATTTTTTTTTTATTCTGTAATGTCCTTTTTTGAATATTAATTCCATTACTTATGCAACGAGGTTTTATAAAATGAGTGCTTTTTTCGAATTTCGTGTAGTTTTTTCTGTTCGATAAGATCAAACATTCAAAAACTGGTAAAGCATTAACAAAGTCATTAGATTTTTTCGAACGTTGCACTTTTCTTTGCCAGGCCATTTGATTTATAGCGAAAAACTTTCTTGTTGATGAAGAATATATATCAAGTATTAATCAATTTTTTAACCCATATTGAGGTATTTCTCACGATAAGATTTGTAAATTTACAGAAAAATTAAAAAAATGTAAGTTACGAATAATCATAGAAATTTGTTGTAATTTCCGAAAATTATCAAATATCTCTCGTTTTGAACCATTTTCGCATAATTTTTCGAAAATTTATAAGTAAGCACAAATTTACGCGAAATGGTATAACCTTTTTAGATTTTTGTGGAAAATTCTCGTTTCGGAGATTCGAGGCACGAAGTAATGGCGAAAATGGCGAATGGGAAAATAGAAAAATGGGCGGGACACAGGTGATCATTTTAAAACTTTCCAAAGGCGAATGTGTAAAAGCAATTGCACAAGTTGTAAGTAGTTTCCCGCATGAGCACACTCAAGTGGCGGACAAATTGTGATTTCGAGGCGAATTACGTTTTAAGGGACGAGGAATTTAATGAAAAATTTAATCATATCCTCGAACAAAAAAACTGTTTAAAAATTCTACGATTATTCCGTACAATTATGTACGTATAATGAATAATTTGGACATTACTTCGAACAAAACATACTACAAGACATAATTCCGGAACTTTATCAAAATGTAAAATCCAGACAAAACACATTACACTCATTCAAAATCGGTTTCTCTTTCAACTGCACCATAATCTACTATTTATTATTCTAATTTTGAAACACCCTCACTAACCAAGTTTTATGCCCAGTTGATTACAAAAATCATCAATTTTTTCTTTGCATAATGAAAAGTGCAATTACACGTCCGAAAAGCGGCAATGGAAATAGGATATTCCAGCGAAGAAAAGCGGGCAGAAAATAAATTGATAGTCGATTCACGAGCCTTGCGAAACTGTTCCCTCGGGAGGCAGGTTTTGGCAGTCCTTCTGTGTCGAACAAACACCATCCACTGTTTGTACGAGGATTAGCCGACCCCCCGATACATCTATAGTATCACAATCGCTGCCCGGATAAACTCGAAAATACGATAAACGGAGTTTACTCGCGACACTTGTTTTTTGAATGCAACGTAACGGGGAAATTATATCTAAATCAACGACAGAATCGATAATACAGCGTATTTTTAGTTTCGTTTCTTCAGTTTCGCTGAAAAAATACACTTGTCGCGAATAACGTGCGCGTTTACGTCCGATCGTGAAGAGAAGCGGCGGTAGTAAGAGATCGTACATGGATGGGTGACCGGTTTGGTAATACGACTTAGTGTGATTTTCGAATTTTTTTTATTTTTGTTTTATTCTTGTGTTGTTGTACTTTGCATGAGATTTTTGTAGTATTTGTTGAGTACTTTGGATAGTGGTGTTTTTGGTGAATTTCAAGTTTTTACGATTTACTAATTTATTACAGTTTGTAGAATTTCTGGATTTTTAAAGGTATTTTTGAAAATCGTTTTATACACTATTATAGATAAACCTGATTCGTGATATTTTTCAGTATGACAGAATTTCGTGATTTTTCAGAAAATTGGTTACACTATGGCATGAAGAAGTTTTTCAGAATTTTCACAAAGTTATTGCAAATGAAAATTTGATGAATTATGAAATCGTCCCAAAATTTGATGGGAGTCATATTTTTTCAGTCGGACTGTAGAATAAATGAAAACATTTTAAGTAGAAAAACTTTGATTTTTTCAGACGGAACTTGAAAAATATCTCGAGTATTATAGAACTTACAAAAAAAATAAATAAATAAGTCAAAGACATTGGAAAAACCATACAAGTTTTTTTTTTAGTCCACTGAAAATTAAATAAAAAATCAACGAAAACTTTAAAAGTTTAACTAGGACACATTCGAGTAGAAAAATTAATTTTCCATCAGACATTGCGAAGTTATGAAAAATTACTTCGAAAAATTGCGAAGTAATTTTTTATGGAGTCCAAACAATACCAGGACTTTTTGAAAATTGACAACATTTTAAAAGATGATAAATCATGGAACCTCCCTGAAAATTGATGGAAATCTTGATATTTTCCACTTGGAATAAACGAAATGAATAAATATAATAAATAAATAAATGAACGAACTTTAGCTCCAATAAACCTCAAGTAGACAAATTTTGATGTAGTCAGACAAAACCGACAAAACCAAAAATTATTCTCGAAAATTGAATAAAATTACAGAGATCACAAAAAAACAAGAAGCTTAAACATTCAACCACTAAAAGTGCTCGGAAAAACCATGAACGTAATTGTCTGAACTCAATGGAAATTTAATTGAAAATTAAAGAAAATTTTGCAAGTGAAAACACGTTCAAGAAGAAAAATCACTCTCCCGTCAGAAATTTCGAACTTATACAAAATTACTTTGAATAATTGAGAAATAATTTTGTATGGAGTCAGAACAATATTAGCAATTTCCGAAAATTGACAACGTTTTGAAAGATAATGAATCATTACATTTCTCTAAAAATCGATGGAAGTATTTCCACTTGAAATATTTCCATCGAATATTTCCATCCAATATTTGGATGTTTCCACTTGAAATTCGAAATAAATAAATGAATTTAGCCCCAATAAATTTCAAGTAGACAAACTTTGATTTAGTCAGCCAAAACTTGAAATTATCGAAAATTGTAAACAATTACAGAAATCACAAGAAATGATGAGAACAAAAATTTAAGCTAAAAATGCTTGAAAAAACCATAAAAATAATTGTCTGAACCAAATGGAAATTCAATTAAAAATTACAGAAAATTTGTCAAGTAAAAACACTTTTAAGAAGAAAAATCACTCTTTCGTCAGCCATTGTGAATTCCCGAAAAATGTCTGAAATTAAAAATTTCACGTTATAATTTTTCATAGATTAAAATTTCAAGAAGTCTAACAAAAGCATTCAAAAAATTTTTAAAACTATAGAGAATATTTTCCAAACGCACTTAAAATTCATTTCAGAATCTTAAAACATACTGCTTTCGGTAAAAAAATATCCAAGTAGAAAAATCACTATTCCGTCAGACATTAATAATTTCCGAAAAATGTACCAAAAAAAAATATTACAAAATAGTTTTTTATAGATTCACGACAAAATAAAAATAAAAAAATTAGAACAAAACACTAGAAAAAACTTAGGGACCCTAAAAAACAATAGGGAACATTTATTTACGCCTAACCAAATTTCAACTAGACATCTCAAAACATCGATTTCGGTCGTAACACATTCAAGTAGAAAACCCCCTTTTTAGTCAGCCATCACATGAATTCATAAATTTCGCCAATTATTCCGATGACAATCCGAAAAATCTCGAACTTCTCCGTTTTTAGGGACAAAATTACATATAAGCTTTCAATAATTTTCAAATTCATCCCCCTTTCACAATTTCCCCACTCACCTCAAAAAATCCAAGTTTCCTCTTTCACCCCGAAAAACCGCCACTCGCAAAAAGTTTTTTTGTTTTTTCTTTTTTCCCGAAACCACCTCACAATTCGAAAACCACGGTCAAAATCCCTGTGCACCCCCGTGGAAACGACTGGCGCAAAAGCGAGAATTTCCCAAGTCCGAGGGGTTGAAAACGAACCGCCCCTGAATTCTGAGAACCAACCCCTAACCGAGGGCGTGGTGGCCCATAATGGGGGTTGGTTCTCTTTAGGGGTAAGTACAAACACGTACTTACCGAACGTTACATTGTAATACCGCAGGTGGCTTACTGGTGTTCGCCGGGGGTTGGGGGGGGGGGTAATTGGGGGCTGGGATTGGGGTGGTGGTGGTGGAATTAGAGCATTGAATTAAAACGTGCTTCCTGAACGTTACTGTAATTGCGTGTTTTGGGCGAAGAGGGTAGTTTTGCAGTGATTTAGAAAGGATTTTTCAGGGATTTTTTCAATTATGGAAAGAAGTTAATTGTGAGAGATTCGGTTTTAGGGGGTGTTTTTTTTGGAATATATAATTTTAGAGTTTTAGGAAATTATGAATGACTTTTTCGGGAACTTTCGTGATTATCAGGATTTTGTGACATTTGTGCAATTATTCTATCCAATTTTTAGGCGTTTCTGGAAATTTCGGGAATTGGTGAAATTGGTGAACATTACTAGAATTTTTGCAGAAATTGCATATAATCGTGCAAAATTTTAGTTTTTTTACTACTTATAACGATTTTTGGAAATACACATTTTTTTTTAGTCAAAAAATCCGAATTTTCGGAAATTTTTAATTTCCGTGAAATCAATTAAAAACCAAGACAAAACTCCCCAAATCTATTTTTTTCTGAACTCAAAACTTCCGACGATATAAACGACCGAAAACCGGATCCGCGCGCGCCACAATTTCACCACCCGCCGAATCCATCAATTTTGACCGTCAATAACTTCGTCAATTTTGACATCAGCAAAAAATAACCTCCGACATTTCTTACCAAATTTACCCTAAGAATCCGATCCCAAAACTGCCAAACACTTCGCATGTCTTATACACTCATATTTACTCGTTTCGCGACTGTTTCAAACTCTATTTCGCTCAATCAAATTGATTCCGGTGCAGGGAGACGAAAGGAGAAAGGAAAGGGAGCATCGAAGGATATAATCTGTATTATCCTTCGGCTATTAGTATGAAGAGGATTGAGACCGCGGGGATTTTAGTCATTACGTGGGGTTACGTCAAATAACATCACGTCTAGCGGTCGCGCGACTATCTTAACTGTTATGCGGGGCCCACAAGGGGAATAAATCATGGAAATTGCGAAATGGTGTTTTTTCTCGGTGGAAACTTCTAGAAGAAATTTACAAGCTCAAAATTAGATTAATTAGTTTTTGCAAAAGACTAATAGCGGGAGTCCACTGTATTTGAAAGATTCATATCGAGATTTGACTGTTTTTCAAAAACTTACATCGAGATTTGACTGTATTTTGAGGACACTGACCTACTGAAATTACGAAATTGTGCTTTTTCATGGCGTAAACTTCCAGAACAATTTGGGCATTATAAATGTTGTTGCAGAAGACTAATAGAGGGAGTTAACTGTATTTCAAAAACTCACATCGGACTTTTATTGTATTTCGAGGACACTGACTAATAGTTGACTATATTTGAAAGACTTATATACAGATTCAACTGTATTCAAAAGATTGATAGTAGAAGTTGAGTGTATTAAGACCTTTAAAGTACCGATAACGTAATTTTACTGTATTTAAATGACTTACATCGAGATTTAACTGTATATCAAAGACTTAAATCGTGATTATACTGTATTTTAAGGACACTGACCGATAGTCGGCATTTTACTGTATTCGAAGGACTGATAACGTGAGTTTACTATATTTGAAGGACATTTATCGAGAATAAACTGTATTGAAGGACTTATATCTATAATTGACCGCACATAAAGCACTGATAGCGACAGATTACTGTATTCCAAGGACACTTATTGAGAGTTGACTATATTTAAATTCATTATATTCCAAATTCACTGTATTCAAAAAACTGTTATCGGTAGTTTAGTGTATTCGTAGGACACTTATCGAGAGTTGACTGTATTCACAGGATGGAGAAAATGTTCATATTCATTTTCTTTCCCATAAAATATATTTTATACATTTTCAATGACATCGCCCCTTTCCGTCGCGATCGTTAACGCCGAATTAATGTTTCATCGGCGGCATGTGCGAGATCCGGGCGTAAATATCGATGAAAGGCACTTTTCTACGGGACGAGTATTTACCACAGACACGTTTCTATTAGCGCATGCAAGTCGCAAGGGACATAATACGCTTACAATGGTGAATGGGCTGGTCAAAAACACATATATATTCTATATCTAGCGCGCACGTGGCCCAGCATAACGATAAAGACATCTTTTTCGAGACGCAAACAATGGGAAAACTTCTGGTGCAGTGGCGACGAATAGGAAATAAATTATCATGTATTAACGTAAATGAGCGTTACATTTCATCCCTACTAGAAATGAACTACCCTGATAATTTTCCGAATTCTAAGATTCGGAAGAAAAACAGAATTCTGAAACTTCTAGAGAATTTCAAAAAACTTAGAACGATCGAAACATTGTAAAAAATTTCCCATTTGTCCTTCAAATACATTCAACTCTCGGTATAAGTCCTTGAAATGAAAGGGTGCCATTTTTCTCCTTTTTTCGAAACATCGGAAATAAACCCTCCACGAAATCGAGCCAAAAACCGCTTCCACGTTTTTTTATAAATCCCCTCGTTTTTTATTTCTACCTTCACGTTATCGATCACGAGCTTTGCGTATTCACGTTTCGTTTACGTACCGTCCAATTATATTTCCGCGGTAGTTCTCGATTGGTGGCGATATCGTTTAAGAGATTTTATCGTTTTTGCCGGGTAATAACGGTTTCCAGCAAAGCTTCACAATATGACACACGCCACCATTAAAGATGCCCTATACATCCTCTATACATGCCGTACGCGCGGACATTCAGGGACTCCATTGAGGAGAGATTTGAGTGGTTAAATGTGGCTATGAAAAGGGACGCTTCAAAGTGTACCTTTAACAACTTTATACAATGCACGTGCCGCGCGTTACGTTACTTTCAAATAGCGCAGCTTCTGAAATTAATTATGCAGCGAGAGAGGAAGTTTATTTAAGCTGTTTTGCGCTTGACGAATATTATTAACGGATGAAGTGGTTGATGAAACAAAAAATGAACGAAGCTTGCTGAAAGAAAAACTTTGAAAATGATTACTTTTTGGGAAATTTGTTCTCCTTGGTGTTTTTTTGGGGCGAAGAGCAAAGATTAGTAAAGGGCGCCGATAAAATAATACGGTTACGGTCTTTCGACTTTTTGGGGATACTTTTGTTACGACCGTATGTTCACACATAGTGTCTGCGACGACTCCCGGTGCAGGGCGACGCGGAATAATTGGCAGGGGATTCGAAGCGATATTTATTACATTATGGGGCGCGACAAAAATTATAATGACAGGGCCTATCAACCCGCCTTTCCTTTCTTTGCGGTTCGTTAAACGACGCTCCGCCGAGGATTCTATTATTCCGGCGAAAAATCGTGGTATCGAACGTACCAAATGTTGTGTCCAGGGAGAAATTTGATTTAAAATTATCAGCAATGGAAATTAATTGAATTTCGATGAATTGAATGAATTTTATGTGGAATAAAATGAAATTCAATTGAATTTGGGAACTTTGGTTTGATGGAATATTTTTATTGAGGTTTTCGAGTTTTTACATTTACAAACGTAGTAACTTTGGTGTTATAAATAGTATTTATGGAATTTTGGATTCTGAGAAATTTGGTTTGATGGAATATTTCGGATTTGAATCTTCGTATCTTCAAATTTTGTAAAACGCAGTAGTTTTCGTATTCTTTAATTTTTGTTCGAAAATTGTGTGGATGGTGAAGTTTTGGATCTCATTTTGATTTTTTTAATACAAACACTTACAAATAGGGGCGGATCCAAGGGGGGGGCTATGGGGGCTTCAGCCCCCCCCCCCCCACAAAAACTCTCAAAAATCTAAATTTCTAAGACAACCAGGAGTGTATTTCAATCAAAAATGGAATTTTTCGGATTTTGAATATAATCATATATTATGAATGTAATTTTGAATCTATATTTTTACCGAATTTTCCAATCTTCGAAAACATATTGAAAAGTTTTCTAACTTGAAATATATTATATCTTGAAATTTTTAAAATTCGAATTAATTTTAATTATGTATCGAATGTTATATCATAACAAAATATTAGATTCATCGAGATTCTAAATTACTTTCATTCAAAAATTCGAACTCCAAATGGAGCGAAATTCCTCTTATTTCCAGACTTCTGAACTTCGGAACTGCAAAATTTTCATGCAAACTTTTAAAATGTCTGAAACTTCAAAAATTCCAAAAATACATGTTTTTTGGAATGATAATTGAACATTTTCGTCATTCTTGTATTAGATTAAATTAATTCGATGAATTAATTGAAGCCAAATTGAAAAATTTTAATTTCAACGTAACAAAAACTCTCTAACTCTGAGTTGTAAAGTTAGTCTCAATCTGTAAATAAATTCTTACTCATATTATACTAATGAATAATCGTTATTCGCTTTTTTTTTAATTTAGTCGAGAAACCAAAGGCCCCCCCCCCCTCCACCTCAGGGTTGAATCCTAGATCCGCCACTGCTTACAAATCCGAATTTAGATTTCTTGTAATCCTAATTTCCAAAACTTCTGAAATTTTTCGAACCTGATAAATTGCACTTTTGACCATACTACATTTCCAAACAGTATAATTTTCGTCTTTTAGAATTTGTACTTTTTCGTGAGAAAGTGAGTGCAATCTTTGAGATTTTATCCAAAATTTTTGGTTTCCGTGAATTTTTTTAAATTCTAACATTTCCACTTGAAAATGCATAACTCGAAAGAAACAATTTTTATTGTCATCGTCATTCTTAATAGAACATTCAAATTTTCTTGAAAATTCGCAATTTCCTAGTTTTTATCCATCTCAAACAATGAATCATGACTCAAAATTGACTCAAGTCACTTTATAATGAAAATTTCACCCTCGAAAACGATTTACTCTTCCCTCCAAAAAATACACATAATGCACAAAAAACTACAGTTCCGATTAAAAAAATCTTGATCGTCAGTCGCTGACTTTTGATCCCAAAGATATCGAAAATTTCGCATTTTGACTTTTTTGAGAAGAAACGCTTCAAGATTGAAATTCAAACTCCTCAGAACTCGAAAACATATCCAAGACTTTCAAAATTTCACATCCAAATAATTGCACTTTCAAATTTAAATAGCTAAATTTCCGTACAGTATAATTTTCTTCTTTCCGAAATTGCACTTTTTCTTAAAAATGTGTGCATCTTTTTTTTCGTTGCCGTAAATTTTTCGAAATTCCAACATTTCCAGTTGTCAATTCGTAACTCGAAAATCACAATTTTTCGGACATTCTTCAATCTTCATAATCTAACATTCGAATTTCTGATTTAAAGTTCTCAATTCTCCAATTTCTTCAGTCTCAAACAATAAATCATGACTCAAAATTGACTCAAGTAAATTCTCAAAATCTCCATCTAAAATTTCACCTCCCAAAACATTTGATTCACCCCTTCAGAAAATACATCAAAAACTACGATTCCGATGAAAAAAATTCTGTATTTTTATCCCGAAGACGTAGTAAATTTCGCATTTTGACTTTTTTTAAAGTAACACTTCGAAATTCAATTTTATACTCCTCGGGACTTAAATTTCCAAGACCTCTCGTTGCGCACTGAATTGCCCATCTCGAGCAAATGATTTCGTAGCGCATTTTTGCCATGCGATGTCGACCATCATTTGCGCTTTGAGTTTTTTTGTTCTTTCGCGCCTCTTCTTCGCAACCTTCGCCCAAAGTATTTTTACGTTTGATAAGCAGTCTCAAATTTTCAAATACAAAAACTGCACTTTTAAATTTAAATATCCAAATTTCCAAGCAGTGTAATTTTCGTCTTTTCAAATGTACAGCTGGATTTCGATCGAGCGTTCGTCTCGGGGGTCTTAAGTAAACATTACGCTCGATCGAGAAAGCGATAAGACGGTAGAAACACCATCAGGTAGAAACTTCGAGGAACCCAAACCCAAAAATGACAAAGCATTAATGACTTTCCAGGCTTCTAGAATTTTCTCCCTGCTGTGAAACTCGGAGCCCTATCGCTGCCGAAGTCTTCACAGTAAATTAGAGAGTGCTCGATCTAATTACGCTCGATCGAGATCCAGCTGTACTCTTTTTTGTGTGAAAGTGTACGAAAAATTCTACATCTTATCATTCTTTTCCAAAAATTTTTCGAAATTCCAACACTTCCACTCGAAAATTCGTAATTCGTAACGTATTCTGAATTTCTCAGTTTTTACCCGTCTCAAACAATAAATCATGACTCAAAACTGACTCAAGTCAATTCCCAACGAAAATCCCGCCCTCCGAACAAATTTACTCTCCCCTCCAAAAAACTCCAAAAACTACAACTCCGACAAAAAATCTCAATCATCAATCACAGCTCCCACCCCCTCCCCCTTTTTCGCATTGTTAACACAATATATCAAAGTACCCAAACAAGTGAGCAACACTCGAAAGAAACCGAGTAACTGCGTTTTGACAAACGATCTATGACTCGATGTTCGTGTACAGAGAAGGCGTTGATGCGTGTAAAATTGTGTAAAGGGTGATTCTGAAATGTTGAGCGTCGAGGGTTGTTCGGGGGGGGGGGGGGGGCGGGAAATGCTTCCACGACATTCCCTGCTGGCCTGCTCGTTGCGGGGTTGGCACCCGGCGCAGCCAATTAGTTTAATAGCCCCGGGTGTTGGCACACGGCGCAGTCAATTAGTTTAATAGCCCCGACAGTTGCGGGAGGGGGAGGGGGTCGTATGTAATTCGTACAAATGTTATGCCTCTGGAGGATATATGGCTTCGCTGCCCCTATTTGCATATTACTTATGCTCCCGTAAAGTGTAATCCGATAGTGAAATATATTTTCTCATCGGGTATATAAAATTTGAGGATTAATTGGGGGGTGGAAATTTAGGAGGGAATAAGTCATTTTCGGAAAGGTCTATTATATATTTACTTGTGTTTAGTAAATTATTGTTTCTGTACCAAATTTGTTTATTCTCGGATTTTTATGGAAAAAATTTCAAATATGGTTTTTATAAAATCACTATATAAAAATCGCACATTTGATGAAAGTTCCAAAAAATTGACCTTCATGAAATTGGCGATTTTTAAAGAATTGACTTTGTAAAAAAAGTATAAAATATTATAAATAATTGGTGAATCTTATAAACTTGCATAAACACTATAACTATAAACTAGAAGTGTTATATTTTGGAAATTGTACGTGTATTCAATTCGAAAATAGTAATTTGTATTTTTCAAATTTAATTCTAGTAAATTTTGTAATTTTGAGTTTCATTTCGATCAGTGTAATTTTTACGTACTCCCCCCCCCCCCCTCTAAGAGGCAATTTTTCTTCTGTTTTCTCGTTTATGTATCATTATTTTATAATTCACTGAATTATTATGATTCATTATAATCAACAAATTATGGCTATTAAAGATTATAAATTGATAATTATATTATTGAACAACGAATAATTTGTCAATAGTAAAAATAATAATGTTATTACTATTTTCATAATAATTAACAAACTTCTACCCATCATTTTAACTATTTAAACGAAGTTTCCGACATAAAAATACACGGGCCAAGCTTGAATCGATTTGAATTTCGCGCTATTTTTGTCAACATCCAATCAAAACGGTTCTTTTTTATCCTATCCAGTGTCACTGTTCCACTGATCTGTAATATACACCGGATAGCTGATGGGATAGGTGGGGATGACCCCAATTGAACGTAGCCATTAAATATATGTATAGATATATGATACAATGTTCTTGGTCGGCCATTTGTAGGTATTCGGACAGGACATATGTGCGATAGAGCAGCGCGAAATTC
>JAPYZK010003610.1:0-11625 GCA_030522785.1 Platygaster equestris
AATTTTCGGAGATTTAAAAAAGCAAAAGCAACGACTCGAAAAAAATAGATCAACCATCAGAATTCGGTGAATTGTGTTTATTATGGACGTACAAAATTTTGCACCTTGAGAAACCTCAATTTTAACCTTAATTCAGGCAATTTTAACCTTAATTTCTCTAATTTTGTCGAACGCACTTTTACAAAATTCCACTATTTCAGATTCAATTACCCCTCATAATCCCCAAATAAATTAGTCAAGACCGAATACCCAGTTCAAATATAAACTCGCAAACTCAAAATCTATTGAAAAACGCCATTTCCACACTCGTTCAGAAACAAGCGATTCCTCGACTGACTCAAGTATTTTCCGGGGCCACTTAAATTTCTGCAGCACCATCGAAACAATAAGCCCGGTGGAGAGCGTTGTCCCCGAAGTCGCGGTTAAATTTCCTCGTTCGGCTCTAATTTCATAAAATCAACGCCCTTGGCGAAGAAGGAGCCAAGAACCCTCGGGAAGCGTGTTCGGGTCTGCCTTTCACCTCCGTACCTGCTACCTCTGCGGACTAGGTCCAATTACCTTAAGTAATCTCGCAGGGGCCGTACCAGCGCCGAGTAATTTACAGTAATATCTCGTTCGTCCGTACGTGGCGGACGCTCGGTGGGCAATGTTGTTGATAACGAGTACACGCGAACCCGATGTTAGGCAAACGAAGATTCCCATCGATTTACGGCGATCCCTTATCTGCTCGAAACCCGAAGATCTCCCGAACCGTCTGAAATTTAATGGACTCGCGCTTCCGGGATATCGGCCGCGAAATATGGATCTCCACCCGGTTCATTGTCAGAGTGGGAAATGGAATTGGCACGGAAATTAGCAACGATGTTGATGTTTGTTGTGGCCCGGTTATGTACAGTGTACTGAGTAGAAGCGTGTCTGATTGCAAGTACGTGAGATCCTGAATAGTTCGAAATTCGAAAAATACGGAAAAATATTGCAATCCGAAAGGAAATTGAGAGCTTGCGAATTTGGACCACAAGATTTGGGAGTTCTCGATTCGGAATTCATGAATTTTATGAGCGAAATCTTTAAATTCAAAAATTTATACGCACATTATAATTTCGTAGGTACATTTTAATGTCAAGACTTGAGAAATCTCATTCACTTCACTTTATACATTCGATAGAAAAGAGTTTGACTTTGTTTGAAAAAATATTATGGAATGATACCTGACTATACATTGACTTTTTCACTTAAAGTTTTTTTAGAATGTAGTCATTTATTCACACTTATGGTCGACATTTTATAATGGGAAAGAGGTATAGCATAGTGGCTGACCATACGTGGATTTGTTCACTTGGAGTTTGATATTTTTTTTAGTTTCACTCATGTGAGTGGGTTATTATTGAATGTTGTACATTTTCGAAGTATTTTGATACGAGAAGTAACATGGAATTCTGTCTGACTATAAATGGATTTTACTACTGGAATTTTAATTTTTTTAAATTTTCGTTACATGATGAAAATATGGAACGACGTCAGTTTTCGTGTAGAAAAATGATTTATCACTCTGAATGTTTACTTTGACAGAGAGTTGAAAAACTTTTCATCCTAAATTGAAATTTTAATCGTATGATATGAATAAAACAAATAAGAATTCCTAAAGTTTGAGCTTGAAGCAATTTTTAAATTTCGAAAATCATGTAGTAGTCTAAAATTTCGACTGCCGATTTTAGGGATTTGCAAAGAGAATTCTAATGGAACATAAGATCATCGGGTGTATAACTCAAAGTAGACAATATTTTTCCCATATGATATTGCGCATCGTACCAAGAAAACATTTATCGACTCGAATAAATTTTGAATTTGACAGCAAAAACTTTGCACGTTGATAGAATTGCGTTCCCGAGTGAGATCGCAGGGCCACACAATCGCAAACAACAACGTGTTTGGTCGCGTTTCGCACTGTCTTCGTCCTGAATTTTCCATGGTCCCCAGCTATTCTCCCGTTTTACGGGGTCGAAAGTTATTCAGCAGGCTCGATTCAAATAGCCAGTAAATGACAGTAAAATTGTAACTCTTTGAGCTGTACTCCAATTTTTCGTTATTCTTATGTTTTTTGAATTAAGTAATTACAATTTTTCCTGGATATTTGACGAATTCTCCAGATCGTAAGTTATGTAACTTTCGAACATTTATTGAATTTCTAAAATTTCGCAAATCGAAAAATTAAAAATCCCGTCTTTACGTATTTAGTTTTAGGATAGTATGAAAATTAGGAATAAATCCTCAGTCACCAAGATTTAAGCTGAATTTAGTATCAAAAAATTCACTCTGAAAATAGAAAAAGTTACACTACTAAATATCCAAAAAATTACCGTTATAAACTTAAACCAAAAACCCCACTGATATCAGTATTTCTCTTCCACGCTGATTTGAAAGTCACACAAACTCCCGAAATGTACACATACATATGAGGCAAAAAATATTTTGTCAAATTTTTCGCTCCATCGATCTCACTTTGACTTAGAATCGAGTGTTGGGAAATTTGCCGACGTGGAGGCAAAATCTGCGACAGAAGACAAAACTTTCGCCTCGAAAAATGCGCGGTTACGAGGTCCTCCCTTATATTGCCGCGATTATACATTCCGTATGGCCCAGTCTTTGAATAAAATATGGGATCCGCAATGCATTCGCTCTGCGACATTCACCGTTGGCGCAGTGTCATTATTCCACACGTAAAGTACTATTTCTGGGGGGGAGGGGTTGGTTGCACTGGAAATTCGGGTAAATACGTCCTACGATTATTGAATGTTAATGGATTTCATTTTTCTCCATTTTGGGGTGGAATATGACTATGTTTGAGCGTGTGGGAAATGCCTGAAGAGTGGTGGTCTCTAAATTTCTAGGATTTATATTTTTGTTCGAAAATTGGACCTTTTGCAGTCTTTTGATTTTATTAATTCGAATTATCAAATTCTCGGGTTCGAGTTCGTAGATCGAAAACATTCATGAATATCAAATTTAACATATTGAAAATCATTTCGTCTCAAAGCAGTGATGGTAAAGAAATAGGTTTCGAGAAGTTTTTTAAAATCAAGAGAACATTTCCAATGTTATCTTTAAAATCTTGACCTCTAAAAAATTGGATGATAATCCTTTTGATTACGAATGTTATTTTTTCGGAATTTCTGGTTTTTTGGATAGAACAATTCCAAATTGAAAATTTCCATTTGACTGAGAATCGTCCTTTTCGCTTACAACAACTCTTAAAGTTTCTCTCACCTTCAGAAATCTGCAATGATGCCTGATTTCTTCAGTGTTTTCAAAATCGAATTATCTGCAAAGTTTTGGGATCGAAAAATTTTATAATTTCGAAATTCCGAGCCCTTGAAAAATAATCCCTCGATTTGAGAACAACCCCTGAAAATTCCGGAGTTTTTCGACCAAAGCGATTTCCCGAGAAAAAACAAATTCCCCTTCAAACAGCTCCAACGCAAAACCGACAAAAAATCTATTGGAAGCCACGTCAGGAAAACTCGGGCAAGCAACGCGTTCAATAAGTTCTCATTGTAATTGACAGCGGCGGCAGTAACTGAGCCACGATATTTTCCCCGGACGCGCGAGTGTATGCGTTAATGGCTCGCAGTTTTTCCCGGGGCGTCAAGCGACCGGGGCTCGCTTTTTATTCATTACGCAAAGATAAAGCCTGCGCGGCGACCAATGGTAAAGTCACCGTCCACGGCCGATTACAATAAGAAGCGGGAGAAAAACGGAAATGAGTTACAGCCTTAATTACGCCCGACATTAATCGCCGAGAAACGCGCGTGCTCGGAAAATCAGGTTAGAACTTGCGGCGACGCTAATTGTACCGGATTTAGCCCGCGTGAAACGCGTTAACGCTTGCGTTTTCGAGTTTTGACTGCTGGACATTCGGGAAAATTGACTTTTTTCTTGATTCTTAAAAAAATATACATTTTTAATGTTTTTTGAGTGTAAGAAGTGACGTAATGAAAGTCTTGATCTACTGAGAATTTGAATTCGATAGGCTTGGATTTTATTTCGAACGAGGTATTTGTTTTCATAGATTGGGATGAATTTATCTATGATTTTTATCGACAGAATGGATTCGTGATCACTCTGGAAGTTACTGCAAAGTTTTAACAATTATCTTTGATGGACACTAATGTTGAAAACTTTTTATAGAGATGTTCAATTTTCTTCATGAAAACATTTTTCACCTCTCGAGAAATTTTCCGTCAAGTTAGAAAGTTATGAAACTTCTGATTCACGTCATACGTCATAATTATTATAATATAAATGTTAACTGCTCCTTAAAGTGAATTTTTTGGCAGATACAGTATATTCTATAAATTACCAAATTTCAAAACCAAAAAACTCTCACGAAAAATGCCCATCCGAAATCATCAAAATTTATATACCTATTCAAACTACATAAAATACATTATTTCCCTGACTCTCCCCGTCGATTTTCATTTGTCTCTCATTTTCCCAAACCAGCCGAACGTCAAAATTCCCAATTAAATCCAAAACATCCTCAAAATTGAACGTCTTCCAGTGTCTCGAAAATTAAATTTGAAATGTAAAAGTTGCCCGCGAATAATAAAACTCCAAGCAAGTTTCTCGCGACTTCCCGAGTTATAATTAAAATTAGACTTTCATGTAGCCAATGCAAGTTGTCCGTTTTTCATTCGCGGCGTGAAACAAGTTTCGCGAGTGTAATTTTTTTTTCTCGTGGATAATTCGCGATATAAAAATAGGTCGTTCCTTTTTCGCCGGGGATTACGAGGTCGTGGAAACATAAAAGAACGGCCAACTCCTTTATGGATAAATAAAATTCAAGCTTGAACACTTCAAAACTTTCTTCCCGTTAGTTATCTCCTTACGCTTGGGAGGCTTTTCATTTTTCGTACCTCGCTTCATCCGCTTTTCGCGAAACAAAGGACGCACCGATAATTCCGGCTCCGTGAAATGTCCGACGAAAAAGAGTCGAAAGTGAAGTCAAGCACGAAAAGTATCGGAATTCCGTTGGATTTCGATTGCGGACCCGGATGCTGCCGCGCGAGCGACCACGATCCCACACTTTTGTCCCGATCTTTTGATGAAAAATTGTACGAAAACGCCCGGGGCGAGAGAAAAGCGAGAAAGGTGAATTCCGTGACTTTGAGAAATGCTACGTGAGATTATAAGTTTATTAGAGACAAAGGAACATTTTGAAACGGTAGAAAAATCGGAGGTGATGGTGTTCATTTTTTTATAAACTAGGAGCCTACGCGCTTCGCGCGCTAACCCCCATAAAGGCTTCACTTTCGATATTTATAATTTATATTTTCCAGTGAATAAAAACAGAAACAAGTTTCAATGAAACTTTATCCTGATATTTCGAATGTATATAGGCTCTATGGATACAGAGGTACTTAATAAGACAAATCAAAAAATTTAGGAAGTTTATGGGATTCTATGGGCACAAAGGGATTTTATGGGACTTGAAAGACATTTATGGGATTAAATGGTAGTTTATGAGATATATAGAGAATTTATGCGATTTACTTGTAATTACCAGTTAATTATTGCATGAATTTGCAGGAAATATCTTTTACTTCCCAATTTCTGTGATAACTGGAAATTCGATAAATTTTCTGGAACGTCGAACTTTTTTTAGACTTCTTGAGTTATTCGGTCGAAAGGAATATTTTTTTACATTCTAAATCCTGTGATATGACTGAAAATTTAATGTCTCTGACGATTTTTGAGTATGCAAGAAATATCTTTTCAACTTACAATCTTGTGATGATTGTTCGGTAATTCGATGAATTGTCTAGAACTTGGAGCTTTTTCAGAATTCTTAGGATATTTTTTTGATTTTTAAGAATTTGCAAGAAATATCTTTCTACTTCTCGAATCCTATGACGATCGTGTAAAGGGTCGATTACTTTTTCGAGAATTCAAGCTTTTTTGAATATATCTGATTATTCTGTTTTAAAATAATCCCATTGATTATAATTCAAATTATAATTCATGGGATATATTCAAGGGTGCTTTCGGAGTGCTTTTTGGTTGCGATAAAATAAGTTCATGTATTTCAAGTCTTCTACATACTTTAGCAAACATTTAAACACACAAACAAATTTTTGTAAGATTTTTATTTAAAAAAATGACAGACTTGTGCAGGCGTCACTGTACCGTCGCCCCGCGCATGTACTTGATTTGCGTACACGATGTCGTCCGTAATTTTTGTCCGAAACACGAATCCAAGGAATTCGTCCAATGAGTATGAATTTTTCCAAAAGGTGAACCTCTAAAACACCAGAAAACTCGAAATTTCGACATTTTCCCGCGTTATCGAAAAAAATTCTATTTCTGGTGGAAATTTCACTGTTCTTTATGCTTCAAAAGTTAGGAACAAAATTTTTTTCCACAGATATCACAGGTTCACCTTGTGGAGTAATCGATACTTTATGAAATCCATTTTGATTTAGGTCAATATCTTAATTATTTTTTCCGGAATCCTGTACGCCAATGTCAAAAACATAGTTTCGAGAAAACGAGCTTTCAAGATTTAACGACCATGAGAGGCTATTATCGAATAGCTTGCAGTAATTTTTGATTCAATGACCCAAATCAAGTCCATACACTAGCCCTTCAGCTTCTTCGAACTATTCTTTATGATGCATCTGTTAATATTATTTCTGCAGCAAAATGTCACGCGTCGGGCCACGTGATCCGACACTCGCCCAACTCGCTCTCACTTGAAGTTTGAGATTGTAACTCAAAAAGTACTTAAAAATGGCCGCTTAAACTCAAAAAACATAATCTTTAGAAGTTTACTGGTCGAATAAAGTGCGAAAAAAAAATTCAATTTTTTTTACCCGGTAGAGCAGATGACCCCTCAATGGGATTTTGAGAGTATTTCAAGGGAATTCATGAGATGTACTGTATAGGAAATGAGGAAAGATGTTGGCATTTCATGGGCATCTATCGGATTGAATGGTAATTATTGGGATATGTAGGGACTTCATGGAAGTTATAAGAAATGTATGAGATAAAATGGTAGTTTATGGGATAGAAAGGGAGTTTATGAGATTTTGAGGGATATCTAGGGATATGAAGGGATTTTATGGGATTTAAAGTGCATTGATGGAATTTAATGCTAATTCATCGGATATGAAGGGAATTTATGATATTTGATGGTGATTTATAAGGTCTTGAGGGATTTTCAGGGACTTGAGAGGAGATTATGGGACTTGAATGGGATCGATGGGTTTCAATGGTAATTCATCGGATTCAATTGTAATCCATGGAATATGATAGAACTGAATGGGATTTCCAGAGTTTTTATGGAATTTTAAGGGAATGTATGGGAAAAAATGATAAATGTTAGCATTTTGAGAAAATGTATGGGATTCAATAATTTAAAAAGAATAATTCATAAACATACTATACATAAATAATATATATAAGTAATACATATAATTTATGAATAATTTATAATAATTTATAAAGAAAATTTATGGGATATGAAGGGACTTTATGGAAGTTAAAGGGAACGTATGGGATACGATGGTATTTAATGGGATTCAAACGGAGGTTATGAGATTTCGAGGGATTTATAGGGACATAAAGCGACTTAAAGGGAATTAATGGGATTGAATGGTCATTCATGGAATATCAAGGGAACTGATGAGTTTTAATGGTAATTTATGGGATTTTACGGGGTTTCTAGAAAAAACAAGGTACAAGTTGCTGACGCGGGGGAGGGGGGCGATCGGGTTTTTTTTTTATCAATATAGAGAGATAAAAATTGTTGTGAATTGAGTTAATGTCAAATCTCCCTAGTCGGCCCTTTGTTATAGACAATATCTAAAAATAACGAATTCTTAACACATTTTGTTCTTTATATTCAAAACAAGTCCGGCTTGCAGAATTCATCGGTCATGAATCGTTCCCTGAAAATCCCGAAATTCATTGATTAATTCAATTCCGGCATCGAAAGTTCGAAAAACGCCCCGGGAGCCGTATGAATTTTCCCGGGCGACAGTTTCGAGCGGAAGTTTAGAAAACGTGTTTAGAAGTTGGCGCGTGCGAGGGCCGAAAACGCGGGAAATACCGGAGGCGGGTGCATGATTTATGGCACTAGCAACGGCTGACGCAGCGACGCATTCTAGCCGTGGATTTTTGCCAAGCCGGATTTTCGTCCCTTCATTAATTATCTTATCGAGAACGCGCGATTAATTTATGTTTCACCTGGCGGCGCGTTATTTCGCCGACGTTTCCACTCGCTGAAGAATAATGCAGCCCCTTTCTCTCCCCCCCCCCCTCTCCCCCCGGATCCTTTCTTCGCTGACGGCGAAGTTTTTGTTCTATTGACGGTAATCGATGAATCTGTTGGACTTTACGGCTAGAAGAAAGGAATGATTGATTCTTGATTTTTTGAATGGAAGATTGAAAAAATGTTGGACTTTTTTATATCATCTCGGTGACCTACATGTTCGACTAATTTCATCCGAACCTAACACGACTTCAATAAGACTATAAATTTCATTATTGGTGTAAATGATTGATATATAACAATGGATCCGTCCCCGAAAGAATGCAAGTAGAGAAAAATGAAGATGGAGCTCTTCTTGAAATATTCTGTCCGCGACGTTGATAAAAAGTGTACTTAGTCATGAATAATTACACGAATTCCTCATAAAAAGGCAATGAAGAGATTTTGATGGAACTCCGAAACGCCTTTTTCAGATGCTCGTCTCGAGATATTGCGGGATTGCAAAATAATGGGAAGTCTTTTTTCGGAATTTTGCAGAAAGTAGATATTGTGTGCGTTATTCGAGAGTAATATTGTTTTATTAAGGACGGCGAAAGATGAAATCGGAAAATGACGCAGGGAAAATGAAATGCTACCGATGAATTTATTATAGTGTTTCTTTATAGGATCTTTGAAAAATTGGCAGAGTTTCTTTCACTTTTTGCTTGTGGAAAGTTACAGATATTTTCACTTGAGTAGAAGGAAGAGGTTTTTTTCCACTCGTGGAAAACAAGGACGAAAATTATTTTTCTACTTATGGGATTAGAACTGTTTATTCTTCCACAAGTGGAAAAATCGATAACTTTTTTTAGACGCAAAACATTGGAAAAAACAATGAAATGGATTTTCGGTGGGTTGATATTGATGATTTTTAATGTCTTGCAATATTTTTTCAGCCAATTTTGGACAATTATTGAAAATCATTTGAAAAGAAATGTGATTTTCTCACATTGGAAAAACATAGCCGTATGCCACACGTTGAAAAACGGAAATTTTTAACTTGTAATATAGCATAATATACTATTAGAAATTCATTCAAAATGGATCTAACCCTTATTATTGATGAATATCAGTATTTCTGTAGAAATTATTCGAATTCAACAAAACTGCACCATTTTCGAAAAATTCACACAACTTCCGAAAACCGGCATCACCTTTCTAATTTACACAATTTTGAATAGTTCTTACTCCTCTTCAATTGTCATCTTCATCAAATAATAAGTAGTACATCTTTTTCAAAAACAGCGATGATGAAAAAAAATACAGATTTTTCGTTCATGTCATTTCCTCCTGCGGAAGAAACAATACTTCCATAATAATATAGAAACAAAAGTGATTAAACAAATTTTTGCGAAAATTAGAGCGAAGAATAACTCATTCATTATTCTTGGTTTTTGAGGAATAATTCCCTCAAATTCATGCGCTCCATATTCAGTTTACACAATCCGAAGCGTTTGAAACGTAACACTTCGAACGTGTCTACGTGGGTCGCGAGTTTAAGCAGTGAAATATGTACGGGCGCGGCTCCACGTTTGCTCGGAGACTGCTTGTTACACGGAAACATTCACGCACTCACGCGCACCTGAAAATAGCGTTTCATTCAAGCATCACAATTTTTTCATTGCTTGAAAGAAAGCATAACTCAATTTACTAAAGTTGGTTCAAACGACACGGATGGAACACATAGACTAAACTGGAATCAAGAGAATAAACATTACATTTTCAATTTTTCGGATGTTACGAGTAAAATAGTTCGTCAATTATTTAGTGTATATCAGGGTTTTTATCATAATTATGACGGAATCCAATGAATTTCACGTAGGACAAAGATGATTCCGAATGGCAGAAAATGATAGAATAATGATTGAAATTTCGACCGTTTGGGTCAATACAACTGGAAATATTTCGTTTTTCGAAATATGTAGGCTTGGGTGATTTTGCATTTGATATTTCATATTGTTAAAAATAAATACTTGAGAATATTATTCATTTTTCGGAGTTTAATTAGATTTCCAACATTCCAAAAATAAATTTTAGGACGTAATATTTTTCAATTTTCAGAAATTTCATGACTTACCGAACAAGTTCGATCAAAATTATTCAACATCAAAATTTATATGTTCCTACGTGCACAATACCATATTTCATCCGATTCTGACCTCAAAGCCCTTTCTCA
This sequence comes from Platygaster equestris, assembly GCA_030522785.1. Classification (NCBI taxonomy): domain Eukaryota; kingdom Metazoa; phylum Arthropoda; class Insecta; order Hymenoptera; family Platygastridae; genus Platygaster; species Platygaster equestris. Next base: position 10,485 of record JAPYZK010003610.1, read on the forward strand.
CTCACCACTTCGAGTTCAGAATCTGTCACGATGTTTCTCTGAAAGTATTTTAACCATAATATATGAATTTTCTATTGGCATAGGTAGAATCCGAATTGGAAACCATAGAATGTACCAAAGAAGACAATTGTCGAAAAGACGCGAAATTACGAGCTAAAGCGAGAGCTGCAAGAGGTCAAAATTCAAATACAATTTTCAAAATCAATTTTTCAGTATTCGGCTGTAAACGTAAATAATAATTTACTTTTTGAAAATTGAGTACAATAACTTCACCTTCCACTATTTTCTTCTTCCACTCTTCTGCATTTCAAAAAACATTTGTAAAATATCGTCGCTTCTTCCCGAAACCTCAGACAAACGTCGATCTAAATCCCGAGCCATGAATCCCGACGAGTCAGCGAAAACGCCTGAAAACGCGCACGTTGATCTTGGAAATCGATCCAATCCAATCGACCCACGTCAATTGCGAATCCTCACAGAAAAATAGCGCAAAGTTCGTTTTCTGGACCGACAAACGCGCTTTACAAAGTTATCTCCGAGATTTTTCCGTAGGTCATTGCGACCGGGATGATGGGATGACGAAGTAAAACCGAATTAACGCCGCGAATTCGATCAGCGAGTTAAGCCGGACCTAACTCGTTTTACGGTACGTGGTTAGTAACGTAACGAGCAGCTTTTTTCTGTTCGGTGCTGTTTCTTCTTTGATTAATAAAACGTCTTTTTGGGTTTCATCGGAGAATTTCTTAAGGGGTTCAAAAATAGTTTTTCAATGTTGAATGGTGTAATCGAGTTTTGTGATTTTTGTGTTGGTTATTGATTAAATTGATGTGAAATTAATTAGATTGAATTTTCACGTTTTCGTCGGACATTTTTTCTTTTTGTTTGAAAATTCGGTAACTTTGCACTATTTTCACTCGAGATTGCAAATTTTGGATTGAACTCGCATTGATGACTCGGAGTCAAAATACATTTGAAGTTATCATTTTGATTGAGTTTCAAGTTTTTTTGTTGGTGAGTGGAATTGGATGAAAGGGCGGACTAGCCAAAAAATTTTCAAAATAATTTTCACGAAATTGATTTGGGCTCCGAAACATCAATTTGAGTTCAATTCAAAGTTTGAAGATTGTAGTTTTTATACTTG
>JAPYZK010003611.1:0-11623 GCA_030522785.1 Platygaster equestris
TTACGGTTCAATCGGTTTAAGACTGAAATCACCTGAAAATCCGGTCCCAAAAAGACACATAGATACAAACACACTCGTAAAACTGTAAAAAACTGCCAAGAAGTCTGGTTTCTTTGAGTCACGCCGCGAGCGCCTGCCGCAAAAACGCCGAAAACAGCGGTAGTTGCCGCAAATGGCATAACTAACGCGTAATATCTCTCAAAATCCTTCATGGGGCACATTTCTAAGGACTTGTAGATTCGAAATATGCAATAAAAAAATCGATTTTTGAAAAGTTCATACGTTCTACGTAGAAGACCCCCTTAATCGAAATTTTCATTGTGCAAGTGCTATGGGCGCCGGAAGTGAATTTTTGTCTGGGCGGGAAAAGCTGAAAAAATTATTTGTCTGATGCTCTAACCACGCTCTTCTTTGTAAGTGTTCGAAATTTTTTAAAGTTATTAGAATTCACGATTATTAGTGAGGTTGGGATTTTTCTTAAATTTACAAAAAAATTTTTGTTTTGTTTTGTTAGTAGATAGAACTTGTATTTTTCATTTTTGGAAACTCTACAGTTATGTTTTTGGAATTTTTATGCAATTGAAATTAATGCCACATAAAACTTGAGTGGGAAGAATTTGTAAGGATTTTTCGTTTTTTGCCAGTCTAAAAGAATGTTTTATGAATTTTCATGCGTTTGCAATTACTAACTTATTCAACTTTGATAGATATTGTTGAGTTCTTTAGAAATTCAATAATTTCTACGAATTTCCGATAACTTTTTTTGTATTTAATTACATGCCGTGATCATTTTTATCGAAGTTGTAGAGATTTATTCAAAATTTCAGGAAACTTTTTAAACTTTTGCGTACTTCAAATGTTCTATTGCAGAAATAATTGTGAACTTTCGAGAATATCAAAAAATCTGTTCGGTTTCAAAAATTTTCAGAAATGCGTGCTTAATGTTTTTTTTTTTTACAATTTCGTGAATTTAGACAAATTTACAGCGCACAGCAAAAGGAATGAAAAAAACCGTCACAAAATCGTCACAGATGTGACGATTTTCATTTCCGAAATTTTTCGCCTCATTTTTTCAAAGATTCTCTTTGATTTAACATCGTCCCTCCCCCCCCCCCCCCACCCTCTACGCACGCCCCTAGAATAAATACGAGTATACAAACTCTCTACTTCACGTAAAGATAAGAAAATATTAAAAATACGTACCTCTCGTAATTCCACTTTTCGCAGGCGGAAAAACCCCTCCGAAAATTTGTCTTCCCCACTGGGTCCAACTATTTTTCCAAACGCTTACAGAAAGACATTCTCTCAAATACTGACCAAAATTACCCTCCCTACTAATACTCAATAATTTTTTTTGCAAACGTGATTTCTTATCACCCTCAATTAGCACTCATGAAATTTAAACACCCAAGCTCGAAACTTATCACGCGCAAGGACTTCGTAAAAAATTCATTTTCAAGGTGAAATCACGAAAATCAATTGTCTTTCAGAGATTGGTACACATTTATTTATATTCTGTTGTTGCATCGGACAGTCTTATAAAGAAGCATACAAAAGGCTGTCACGCGTCAAAGTAACAATTTTCCGCAGTTCCAATAATCGAAATAAACCGTCGGCACCGATAGCGATAACGGCGAAAGAGCATCAATACAAAAACACGTAATCTTATAAATGCCTTACTATAATTTGTAATAAATATATATATATTTATGTATCCACAATTACATGACTTTGGTCAATAGTAACGGATCTGCTCGGAAATCGGAGATTTCCTCCACCCAGATCCATCACATCGATACCTCTTCACACCTTTATGTTATTGGAACTCTTTCGCGCGAATTTCCCCCGTTTTTGAAAACATCTTAATTTTCGTGCGAATCTGCCCAAAAGAAGATGCTCGCGTGCTTTTTGGGACCTGTTGAGAACGGGAAACCATAGAATCGTCTTTTTTTGCGTGGATCGAGAGGTTGGGTCGTTATAAAACAGCTAAGGATAACACATGTATTGCATATCTCTCAATCTCTGTCGTCAATCTGCGCGTAATGATCGTTAAAAGATGTTTTCACTCGTGAAAGTCCGAGTTTTCGCCGCCATTTTTGCCAAAATGGCCGCGAGTACTCGAAATGTCGAAAAAAATATCGCGCCACACGGTGAAAAATCCGTTGCTTTTTCAACTTGCGGCACGATTATGCTTCGATAACTTTTCGCCTCCTCACATTTTGTCGACCCTACGTTATAAATATCCAATGATTATTTAGGACTTGAATAGTTTACTTTGTCGCTTACTCTGTATGTACATAAAACCTATTCCTCAGCTTAAATTAGATTCCGACGCGTCTTCCGCTCGATTATTCGCTATTCAATCTCGTCGCTTAGATATACCTCACGTTCATCCCTCTTTTTCACAGTCCTCGCAATGTTACAAATATTCAACATGTACAAAGCCCTATTTACAATATGTACAAATACTCGTTTTTAACTTTCGAAAGTCAACTCTTCGGCAACGCGGCATATTGGACTTGATGTCTCGAAATTTTATGCAAAACTTTTGAAAATTTGTGTGTTGAATGAATCTCAGTCAGTTTGCGATCGCGGCGAGCAGAACTGACCGTCGCCATTTTGTTTTGTTTTTCCCGCCAGGATATTCAAACGTTGTTTACGAAATGGACAATTTTGATGCGCTTTATTTTTGAAACAAAAGCAGTGTTTTCAAAAAGGTTTGAAATATAAAATGTTGTCCGGGAGATTCGGAAAAATGTAGATCAAAAAATAAAAACTTTGGAAATGAAAGAATTCGATCGAAAAAAGTTCAAATTACGACATTTTTAAATGTAAGTTAATATTCTGTTGAGTGAAAGATGTAGGGATAGATGTTTCAAAGTATGCAAGAAAACATCTGCAGATGCAAATGCAAATGCGCATGCGCATTTGAAACATCAGTTTCTAAACAAAGATGGCGGCGCTCAGTTCCAGCCAATCGCAGCGCTCGGCGAATTTCGTAAAAATTATGGATCGGCCGCTCAAATGTTCAGTATTCTGTACGTACGGTGCGAACATATCGGGGAACATTGACACATCGAACATGAACGTACTGCTATTGCTTCAACGTAAAAAATCCGCAATGTTCAACGTCTTTGCAACAACCAATGGACAGATCACAATCGCCGCCTTCGAGTACAGCTTACGTCTGTTGAAAAGACTTATTTTCACGAGTGCTAAAAAAATAAATAGCGCGCTGGTTTTTTATTCTCATATTCCAAATACACAGTATAGACGCAATTACGGTAACCTACGCCTCCTCGTCGTTTAAAAATAGTAAAAAACAGTGACTAAGTTCCACTTTTCCTTGTCGCTTGGAAAACACCCTTAACTTACAATTTTTCCCTTAATGCGTACTTCCGTCGGTAATACATCGTTGCGGTATACGTACATGTAATTATATATATTTATAAAAATAACATTCTGGGACGTGAACGCAACTTTTTACGAAAAATGTACAGTCAACCCTGGCCGGCGGAGTGACGTTATGAGGTTCCAGTTTGTTCATTTTCGATATAAATTTTCATTTTTCGAATGCGAGTTTGAGCAATGTCGGAGAATTTTTTTTGGCAGTGTTTTCGAACCTCTGTAAGATCACGCCGCTGGCTCGGGCATTAAAAAGAACTACGGGATTACTGTTCCGCTGTGAGAAGCGAAGCATTTTTCGGAAACGCGCCTTTTCGGGAAAGCGTGGATGATATGAAAGGTGCGCGCGAAACAGTATCCGCGAACGAAACGAGGGAAACCTCGAATTTTTGAAGGTCGAGGATCAAACGTAAATTGCTCGAAAACGAATGCCACAAACTGAGGAAAGTCGCGGGGAGCGGGGAGGCTCCACCGACGAAGGCTCGTGATCCCGGTAAGAAGTGCGAAGCGCGGCGAGATTTTGGTATTAATTTTTTTGGAGAATTTTGTTTTTTGGAATGTTATTTATTACACTCGTCACTTGATTTGGCAACTTTCTGCAGTTTTTATGATGGTGGTACCACTGTGTCCGCCATCTTGCCCGTGAAATTCAAATAGACCATTTCGTGGGAGGAAAGAAAATTCTGCGCATGCGCCATACAATGCGGACAACATACTAGGGAAGTGCATGTTTTTTACAGATAAATCGAAAATAAAGCCAGTGCAAATCGCAAATTCACTCAAAAACAAAATCTAATGAATTTTGGGAAATTTGAAAAAAGTTTGTGTCAGTTAATTCGGAATCGAACTTTTACTTCCGAATTGGAAGACACGGACTTTTTTATAATATTCTAAAATTCGTAAGATTTCGTTTTTCAGTGAATTTGCCGATCGCACTGGCTTTATTTTCGATTCATCTGTAAAAAACACGCACTTTCCTATGCTCTCCCATAGTATGTTGGCGCATGCGTAGAACTTATTTTTCCTTACATGAAACGATCTATTTGACCGTTGGTGGCTGTCATGTATGTACTAGCCGCTAAAAAAAAAATTGTTCTCGCGGCACGATTGAATCAAGTTAAATTACAGATGTGACTAAATCGAGCGGAGAGTGTACACGTGATTCTATTACTGCCGGTGAGTAATTACGCTTTTTTAAAAAGATTCTCATGAATTTCATGTTTGACGGTTATTTGGAGCAGAATGAAGAAATAAAGTATTCTTTGCAACGGCAGTTGTTGAATTTACTGATCTATTTACCTTCCTGACTTATTTATTTTGGAATATCATTCAATTTTTCATTCGCCCGATGTTTTTAAATCTCACTCTGGCTGGATTTCGGGATTTTTTAATTCATATTTCATGTTCATGCCCTGTGCTAGTTCCGAAATCCACCGGTAGAGGGCGCTGGCGAAAGATTTCGATCGGTTCTTGCAAATAGAATTGAATTTGGTTTTAAAATCTGCCACTAGAGGCGCTGGTATCAATATCGACTGCAGCGCATTGTAAGACCCAAAAACATCGGGAAAATGAACAAAACGATCGAATCAGGTTATAAATATTGTACTGTATTCAATGTTAATATTTACAAAGTTTTAATTGGATTCACAAGTTTTACAATTCGAATATAACAATTTCCAATTTTCTTGAATCCAGAAAGTCGAAAAATCTCATAAAAAATTTCGAAGAATTTACCAATTTTTGGTTTTAGACAATGTACGTTTTTGTTATAAATTCGAAATTCTACAGTTTTCAACCTCAAAATATTTCAAACTGCATTTTTTATATCAATTATCATATTTCGAAATAGCCAATATGTTAAAACTCGGATTCTGAAAGCCATAATCTCAACGTTTATACATTCACAAAAAACATAATCAAATCAGCTCCTTTTTTCGAAAGTAACAACACCCCATTTTCCAAAACAATAATTTTCAGCATCACCGCACTTCAGCCCCAAATGACCGTTCCAAAAAAAATATTCTCAGCAAACTATCATTCGTTTTGACAAATAAAAATCCACTCCAAAACGCAGTATTAACACCTAACCTACAACCACAGGCTTCAATTTCGATACAATAAATACCTTAATCCGTACTGGAATAAATATACAAATATTTACAAAAACCCTACGACGATTGCGCAAAGTCGAGCTTTGGCGATCGCGCCCCGCTTCGCAACGAAAACGACGAAAAATCGAGATCGAACGGGATCGCGAACCGGCTTAGTTGAGAAGATTGTTCGCTGCACGTTTCGTCGCGTCTCGAAAAGAGAGGACGACGACGACGACTTTTTTTCTCAATATGTGACTACGAATCTTACATTTTAGTGATATATCCCACGATAGGATCCGAGCAGTCAATTCCCTACGTCCCTCGATTCATCAACATCTTTTCCTCGACAATAACGAAAAAATTACATTAAGTTCGAAAAATAATCGACGCGTATTTTTCATTTTTTCGATGCATCCGAAACTGAAGGAGATACACAGGTTCCAAAAACGATGTATTTTCTTGATTCTCGATTGATGAAAAAAATAAAAAATACGTATCGATCATTTTTCGGTTTTCTGAATAATTTCGGAACAATTTTTCGGAGTATTTTAAAGAATGATTGCTTGCGAAGAAAAAACGTTGACCCTCGGAAAGTTCGAGACCGAGCGGTCTTCGGAAAAGCGCGGTGTTTATTTTTATGGAATAGGAGCCAGTTCGTTTTTTGTTCTTTTGTTAATATGATACAGAATTGTATGTTCAGTACTTTAATCACAGTGACACGCTCTCGCCTTGTACGCACAAGGACGCACGGAGATTGGGGAACACACTCGGGCACGATGCACTGGGGAAAGCGGATTTTATTTTGAAACGAGATAGTTTGGGTCGAGTTTTGATGGATGGAGGTTTTGATTTTGAGGTTGTTTTGGGAGTGTGGAGGGATATTTTGGAATTTTGAGACATTTGTGGAGAGTTTTGGTGGGCGTGGTGGATTTTATGGGGGTTTTAGAATTTGAGGTCGTTTTTTGGGAATTTTTATGTTTTTGCGAGAATTTTTGCAACATTTGTCTCTGTTGGGTTTTGGGGAGTTTTTTTGTCTTGATTCTTAGAATTTGTTGAGTTTACTGTTTTGGGACATTTATTTTTCAATTTTGATCATTATTGGATTTTTGATGTTATTTATAGGGACTAATATAATTTTTATGGAAAATTATGAATTATATTTTTATATTCTGAAATACTTCTTAACTTCACCAAATATTTTTGAAAGTCTTGTGTAACTGAAAAATTCTTCTAACTTCTAAGTGTTCGAATTTTCGATGTATTCAAAGAATTTTGCGAAATTTATGATTTGATTAATTAATTGTAACTTTTTTTTCATTTAAAAGAGTTCATACATTATGATTTTGAAGATTAATAATTTCTAAAATGTCGAAAAGTTTAAAAATTTCCAAATTTCGAGGGTTACGTAAATTTTGGGAATTTTTAGTACTTTGAAGAACTTACAAATTTCGAAAATTCCAGCGAACTTGGAAATTTTACAAATATCGAGGAACTTAAAAATATCAGTGAATTTGAAAAACATTTTAAATCCAAAATCATCGGAAATTTTGGGAATTGTTTGAATTTCGAGAATTCTTCATATTAAGATTATTTTAAAATCTCGAAAAATTCGAGAATTACACAAATTTTGAGTACATTTTTGCAATTGTTGAGTTTTTGAAAATTTCTGATAATTCTGAGAATTTTTTAAATTTCGTGGAACTTAAAAATTTTAATGAATTTGAAAAATTTTCTACTCGCGAAATTATTCGAAATTATGAAAACTGTTTAAATTCCGAGAATTTCACAGATTTAGATTATTTCCAAATCTCAAAAAATTCGAGATTCACGAAAATTCCGAAAATTTTCACAATTGTTCAGTTTAAAAATTTTTTCAAAATTTCTGAAAATTTTTCGAATTTCGTGGAACTTAAAAATTTCAATAAATTTGAAAATCCGTTTAATCCTAAAATTATTCAAAATTCTGAAAATTGTTAAAATTCCGAGTATCTCAAAAATTCACATTCTTTTCAAATCTCCAAAAATTCGAGAATCACAAAAATTCCAAAAACTGTTTAAACTGTTCAGTTCCTAAAAATTTTCAAAATCACTGATAATTTTCCCAAATTCGTTAATTCTAAAAATCTCGTACAATTCAAGAATCCTAAAAACTTCAAGGAACCCAAAAATTCCAAAAAACCCAAAAATGTTCGAATCGAGTCTTTTGAAACCCTTTCCTCAAGTCCAACAAATCCAAAAATACCCCAAAAAAAACTATCCAATCACCTCCATCCAAAATCATCCCAAATATCAAAATACATCCCAAACTCCAAACATTTCCGATAATTTTACTACTATCATTTTTCCTCCCAAACTTTCCTCAAAATGTTCCTAAATCTTCCAATACTCCGAAAAATTACGTCAGTCGAACTAAAAGTGCCTTCACAACGTCTTTACAAAGTTAAAACCGACTCGGTTCCAAAATAAATTCCCTCCCTGCACTGTCGGACCCGTTCATCGGCGCAATGCCCAATTTCGACCGGCGAAAAGACACGCTGCACTTGTACGCTCGCTACAATATGGCTAAAGTCCTCCGCGAGAACTTGCAAGTTGAGCTAGACGAGGGCTGGAGTTCGGGACTCGACGCCGCGGGACGAAAATTGACATTTATAGGAAAAACGTCGGCGCTCCTTCGCGCCCGGATTTTCAAAAAAAAAATTCACAGCGTTTCGAGATCCGAGTACACGAGCTAAGTCTTCGCGGGAATGCCCTATCGTCCATTTTCCGTCCCCGATTGTGCAAGCTCGAACGATATCGACGACTCTCGCAAAAAAAGAAAAAAAAATTCATTCTGACCTTTTTTTACACATAGTTCGAAGAACGATGTATCCGAAATTTGGGAAATTCACTCAGAATCGGAAATCAATTATCCCCCACTTAATTAAAAACGTGTTAAAAATTTCTGGGGATTTGGAAACGATCTGTCCTCTTATAAAATTGACTTAGATCCGAATTTTCCTTAATTCCCGACGCATTAAATATCGAAAATTTTTAACCTAGTCAATGAAGCTTTGGTATGAAATTTTGATCAGCCATTTTATGACTTTGAATCTTACCGTATATGTTGAAAAATTTTAGTTCCTTTTAATATAGACGAAATTTTAAAATTTTTCTACCTACGTATATAAAATCCGAACAGACGTTCATATTTTCCGAATCGTCCGAAAATAATCTCCAATTCGAATTTTTGAGTTCTACTAACTTAGACACACTTGATATGATTCAAATACCCTAAAATTCTAACTTAGTAACACCATACACTTCTGAAGTATCTCGTTTTTCAAAAATGAATCGTTTCCCTATGGTCTGCGTAGAATAATCGCGAGTTGAACGGTTTGTGAAAAAGATTTGAAATGCTCATGTTGAAATTTGGAAAGACGTTGTATTTAAAATTTAACACCATTTTAAAATTTGATGAATTGTATACTATGTTATTAGAATATTATATCTGATTTGGAAGTATTGACATTGATGATGAGCGTGTTCCGAATCTTCCACATTATTCAATTTTCGTGAAGTTCATTTCAGTAATCAGAAATATTTTGATTTACAACATTTTTCGATATTGTTCAGTTCTTCGAAACGTCAACAAAATTTAAATGTTGAAAATTGTAACATTTTTTTTTCTTCCTACATTTCGAGACATTTTTGATGTTTGAAAATTTTCGTATTTTTTGATACTTGGATAATTTTTGAAATTTCCATAATTCTACATACATTCTGAATTATATAAATTTGTGACATTTTCAAAACTTTCAAAATGTTCATTTTTTTAGAATTCTTCAACATTTTGGATATGAAAGAATTTTCTAGCTACATTCTCAAAGTCCAAAGTTATCGAAATTTTTGTCAATTTTACGTCAATATTCTTACAATAATCTCGGAATCTGTATAATTTTCATTAGTACCAAATATTTCAAAATCCTTGAAATTTCCGAAATTCTCACAACTTTCAAAACGTCTAAATTTTCAAAATTTTTCAATTTTATCAACATATTTGTTCAAATAATTCTCAAAATTAGATTTGATGCTTGATTTGACGAGTTGCACACGATGTGCACACGACAATCCAAAAATTCTACCTGGATTTTTTCATTATCGCAATTATTTTTGAGATAAAACTGCACGTGTTTAAATGGAATTAGACCTCAATTTACAAACGAAGCTGCGAGAAAGTCCCATGCAGTGACGCCACAAGAGATACTTCAGAAGCGTAACCACATAAATTTCCCAAATCCGTTACACCCAGTGGCGGATCCAGTAGGGGGGTTTAGGGGGTTCAACCTCCCCCCCCCCAAAGTTCACTAGGGTTCACATTTCAATTGTGAAGTTCCAATCATTACAAATTTGTGGCTCGGAATTATAGTAACAACTTTGAAACTTAGGTTCGAAATTTGGAGTACGAAGTTGAAATTTAGAGTTTGAGGTTTGAATTCAAAGTGAGGAGTTCCAAATTTTGATTTAATGTCATAATTTGAAATTGACAGTTCAAATTCAAAGTTTGGAGTTTCAAATTAAAATTCAAAGTTCAAAGTTCAAATTCAAAATATCAAGTTCAACAAGTTCAAAGTTTCCAGATTACCGTAAAATGAACTCTACTTAATCCAAAATCAACCGACTCAGTAGCGTTAATCGAAGATTCGCAGAAAAATTAAAAAACGATATTCAATCTAGCCCACAGGTGCTGATTCCTAATGTAATAAATATTAAAAACATCAATATGATGCATACAAAGATTTACCCAAGAAACCCACCCGAAACATTTTCCTGGATCCGCCCCTAGTTACACCTATAAAAAAAAAAAAAAAAAAAAAAAAACCAACGAATTCCGTCAGAACAACACAACAGCGACGATAACAGAGCGAGAGTCATCGCTACCATTTCCCGGCGTCGAGTCCTAACACTCGCTATAAGACGGCGGCGGTACGCCGCGTCCCGTGTACATGTCCGTCTGGGGCTGCAGGTGGCAGACGACGGTCTGTCCGTCCAGGACGGCGACGGTCCTGGTGTGGTCCGGCTGGGCGTAGGCGAGCCGGGGCTGGTGCCGGCGGAGGTTGTCCCAGCAGGCGTTGAGGGCGCGCTCCTGACCCTCGAGAGGGTCGTAGTGGAGCGCGCGCTCGTGCCCGTAGTGCGTGCGCTCGTTCGCGGGCGAGTACGGTATGAGGGGCCTTGCGTCGCTGTAGCTCCTGGAGGACTGCCGGCTCATGTCGCTCTGCCGCCTGCCGTCCTCGTCCGACATGTCCGAGACCTGGATCTCCCCGGCGCCGACGCCGCCGCGCTCGATCTCCTCGTACACCGGGTCGTCCTCGCCCACGGGCCCGCGGCCCGGGTGGTGCTGGCCGAAGTGGAGGCTCTGGTGGCCCAGCCGGCCGTCCCGGATCTCCGTGTACGTGTGGTTGTAGGGAGATGCCGCTCGGCGGCCCGCCGTCCGCGTACCGTCCTCCGGGTTGTTCCGCGCCCGCCGCCTCTCGTTCCCGTACCCCTGGAGCGTCATCGCGCTGTGCGTCCTGGGCGAGTCCTCCTGCTCCGAGCCACCGTGACCCGAGTCGCGCGAGCAGGACTTAAAGGAAATGTTCTGCTGGAATTGAGAAAGAGGGGTTGAAGGGTGATTGAGGGCGTTTTTGGGGGTGGCTGGGAGGTTGGGGATTTGAGGGGGAATTTCGAGTGATTCTAGTTTGCATGGAAACGTTATGAACTATTTTTATAACGGTTTTAGGAAAGTTTTATGAAATTTGCATTTTTTGTACGGTGGTTTTATGAAAGTTTTATGGAAAAGTTTTTTTTATGAAAATTTTTAATGAAATCGCGAAGTTTTTATAAAAATAAAGGTTTTATGAGAAAATTTGAAGGCCTTCAATTGTTTTTATAAAAAAAACGGGTGAACTTTATGACAATTTTGACAGATTTTATAGGAAAAAGATTTTTTCCATGAAGTTTTCATAAAACCACTTTACAGAAATCGAAAATTTTATATAACTTCCGTAAAATCGATTTTATAAAAAAACAAATTTTTATGAATAATTCACTGATTTTATAAAAATTTTGCTATTTTCATAAAAAGTACAATCACTAGGGATTTAAAAATT